>PVIJ01001790.1:0-47538 GCA_004024925.1 Scalopus aquaticus
CATCACCATCATCATCTCCATCACCATCCTCTCCATCACCATCATCATCTCCATCACCATCATCATCTCCATCACCATCCTCTCCATCACCATCATCCTCTCCATCACCATCATCCTCTCCATCACCATCATCCTCTCCATCACCATCATCCTCTCCATCACCATCATCATCTCCATCACCATCATTTTCTCGATCACCATCATCTCCATCACCATCACCATCCCCATCATTATCTCCATCACCTGTGTCTTGCATCATCTCCTGAGTTTTTTCAGGCACCAGGCACCAAATGCTTCACATACATTGTCTCACTTTTTTCTTCCACAAGTCTAAGAAGTTGGCTGAAATAAGATCCCACTCCACTAATGACAGAGTAGAACTCAGAGAAGTGACTTGTCCAGTGTCCCAGAGCTAGTAAGTGGCAGCGCTGGCTAACTCCAGACCCTATGCATTGAATCTCCTCTTGTCTTCCGAGAAGAGTGATGGTATCACGTGGCATGGTTAGGCCAGCAGGCTAACCGTAGACGGGGATTTGATGAGCTATGCAGGGAACCTTCCGAGACTGCTCTGGGATGCTGGAAAATAAAAAGGCACCTGGCCCGTGTTGACCACCAAGACATGGGGGGTGGGCAGGAGGTCCAGCCAGAAAGCGGGTGGTTGGGCCAGTGTGCTGCGGTGTCATGAGAGTCCTCTGCAGGTGGACATGTCTCTCTTGGGGCTTTGTGCTTCGCTTGGCTGTGCTATTGTCCCTGTCACTCACAGAGGCTGTAACAACTCCAAGAGTCTGGCGCCCAGGCCATCACACACATTTTCTTGTGAGCCCCAAATAAATAAATATTTGGTGCCCACAGCAAATATGCACCTCAAGAAGCCAAAGTACATTCAAAGAGGGGGAAAAATACACTTCTCTCTGGGGGCAGTGCTTTATGAATAGGTGCGTGCGTGGTTAAGCCTATGGTTAGTGTATCTAACACTGATGTTCTACAAGGGGGCGTCTGAATTACGTGATTATGAAGGACTAGGCAAATGAAAAGTACTCAGAAGGGGTTGGTTAAATACATGCACAGAGGAGGTGGGCTTGCCGGCTTGCCCCCTTTTGGGTGGAAGGTGACTTGCGAAGGACAAAGGAGACTGTCTTTACACTAACGACCATGGTCTGCATGCACACAGATACATGTGTGTGTCTGCTCTCATAGACCTAGACGTGTATTCGTGGGTGCTGCTTGGTGTAGCTGTAGAACCGCATGTCACCTACACGCATCATCGACACCTGCCACACACACCCCACCTTGCAGGTCCACTCTTTCCCTAAGCCCCACAGTCCGCTGCCCTGTTCCCGCCTCCTCTTTGCGTGTTTCTCCAAGCCCTTCCTTTCGTGTCAGAGGCCGTGAGGGTGGCTGATGGCGGTGGCAGGGGGAGTTTTGCTGGGAAGGGACAGAGCTTAGCTGTGGGAGTTCTCTGCCTGCTCGCCCTTCTGCCTTTGACTCCCTCTCCCTCCTGCTCTTCCCACCCAGAGCCCCAAGACCTGGTTGCCCCATCTGAGCGAAGCTTTCCCCTTTTCCCTAGAGCACATGTTAAAACCACTCAGCCAAAGTAAACCGTGTAAATGTACAAAAGATACAGCTCTAGATTGGCCGATTCACATGTGACAATTTGAATAAAGAGAGCTTCCATCTGCAGAGAGGGCGGGGGTGGGGGTTCCCCAGGGACTCTGGGCTAGAGCGGGTGGGGAAGACGCCGACTGCATCCAGAGGGAGAGGGCAAGGGAGCCTCGCATCGGTCCGAGGCTGGAAGGCCCAGCATTTACGCCTTTGGCAGTGAGCTGGCGCTTTACAAAGCCCGGGGTCAAGCCCCAGCAGACTGGGCAGCGCCCTGCAAATGCAGACACACAGGCACCGCCCAGAGATTCTGGATGGTCGGAGGGAGGCTCAGGGCCCACATCTAACAAACATCTTCTGGGAACTCCCCATCGAGGGGTCCCCATCCTCACTTTGAGAGCACTGGAATCAGCTGCAGTCCAGAGGCGTGCCTTGCAGAGGCTGGCAAGGGACGTGTTGGCAGGAAGGGATGTTTCGAGTTGGAACGCAGGAGGCCAGAGGGCATTTCTCCTGCCTCTTGCAGGCGGCCACCTGCCAACCAGAGACGCATCAGGGGGTCGCAGGGCACTGACTCCTGGGCCAAGGGTCCTTCAGCCCGTGCCATCCTCCCCCTGTCCCACACGTCATCTGCACCTGGCCGGCTGCCTCCAGTCTCTGAGCCAGCCAGAAACCAGGTTCCTGATTGAGTCACAGAGAAAAATGGGCCACCTTTGGGGACACCAAGTCCTGACCCCCAGCTCATCCCTCTGGCGCATGCACACTGAGCACTGGGAGCTAAGACGGGGAAGAACCTGCAGGCACGGGCCTCCCCTCCAGACCTGTTAGTCCAGCTTGGTGGCCACAGGGTAAGCCCCTGAACCGCTGTGCCTCAGTCTGTCAAATGCAGAGGCCAGGTCGCCCCTCTCCACGATGGAGTCGATGCAATCACGAGCGAGACAAGGCGGGAGGCGCTGTGCAAGTGCTGGGGAAAGTAAGAAGTGACTAGAATTCCTGGGGGAGAGGAAGCCGGGGCGAGAAGGGTTTAGTGAGAGAAGCCATCATCTCTGTGGCTGGAGCTGTAGGGGATGGGAAGAGGCGTTTGCACAATCAACCACAAACTCTGGGGGAAGCATCTATTGAGCGCCAACAGTGGGAGCAAAAAGAGCACCTAGACACAGGCTGGCCTTCCTGGGGCTCTCTTGCATGCAATAAAAAGCTCCAGATTCTGGGCTCTGTTCTTCTGAACCGCGTGGAATCCAGGCAAAGAGGAATGAGCAGGACTGCGCTGGGCCTCCCAGCCAGGAGTTCAAGACCCTTCATCCCGTGACACGCACCTGTCTCTCCATCAGACCCTTCAGCCTGTATTTCAAATTTGCCAAGAAATAAACAGAACAATGATCAGTGGTGGGAAGTCAACGTGGCAAGTTCAAGTTCAGGGATGAAAAGGTACAGAGAGAGCCTGGGGGATTATTCCAGGTGGAGGGGAGAGAATGGCCCAGCGGTCAGAAAGATTTAAGTGACAGGCTTGCGGAGAGCAGGAGTGTTGGTAGAAGGTGAAGCCAGAGGCCAGATTGAGCAGGACCCGTGGGCTGGAGCTTCTGCACGTGGAACCAGGAGGCTCAGTGGTCTGGTCTGAGCCTGACTGTCCGTGGGGCTGGACTCACATCAGAAGGTGCTGGTCACTTTGATCCCTCCCAATTCTTTGACAGCGACCTGTCTCAAGAATCCCTTCCTGTCTCTGGGTAGTTCCAACTTCTGCCACTTGCGCAACTTAAATATCGATCACACCCTCTCCACTTGGACATTAAATTATAAGGTCATTATTGACGGGACAAGGTGGCTGGCCAGCACCTTGCTACCAGCAGTGGGCTCACCTCTCTCCCTGAGTTCTCATTCCGAACTGACTTCCTTTCTCTGAACTGGGCTGGTGTTGAAGATTCTCTAATACGCCCAGGCAGGCCCTCACGGGCACCAAACAAGCACGGTTCATTCGTTCTGCTCAGAAAGCTCGGACACTCAGCAAGTGCTGGTGGAGGCTGGTACCAGCCGCGCGTGGGGTTGGTTGACTGGGAGGGAAGAAAACATGTAGCAGGTTGTGTGAAGCAAACCCATTTCCTGATATTTCCTGATGCGGTTCTTAACATCAGCTTGATGGGGTGTGAAATGGGGGTGAATTGAGAAACAGGCAGAAGGAAGGACCCGAAACATCACAGTACTGCCATATTGAGAGAGAGAGAGAGAGAGAGAGAGAGAGAGAGAGAGCTCTCTGAAGCTCCTCCCCCAACAGTTTGTATCCCAAGAAACAGTTGTAAGTGTTCTCAGCCGCCATCCCACCCCCCCATAGACTAGTGTGCTTGCAATAGAGGATGAGGCAAGCAGGAAAGGACACTGAATCTGACTATTTTGTTACCTAGGCAGGTGCAACAGTGGAAGTGGGGGGTGGGGGAGGCAGGAAAAGAGACTAGTAATGTTTTGGGTTTAAATCGAATATATTCTAGGGGTAATAATTGATTTCAGACTTCCTGAGATCTGGTCTTTTTGTATGTGGGTGAACATAAGGAGACACAGCTGGGAAAAGCTCCTTTTTTCATGTCAAAAAAAAAATCTCAAAAAAATTAAATTCTTTAAAGTCCTAGAAGGCACCCCAGGAGTTTCTAAAGCTAGGCTCTTGAAACCTCAATAGTTGCGTCACCATCAGAGAAGACAGAGTCTTTAGGAGGGGCCCAAGGGATCTGTCTGCTTTTTTTTTTCTCCTCGCTCAATGTTTTGTTTTGTTTTGACTTGATTTTAAGACTCTGGTGTGTGGGAATAATCTCAGCGAGTAGGAAAATGAGTAACACTCGGTCAGTTCACTGTACAAACACACTCACACACATTCGTTTTCCGAGCGCTTCCTATGGGTTAGGTGGCAAGGAGGCAAATATGAATGACACATGAAAACGTGGGACCCATCACCCAACTCCAGAAGCTCCCAGTGAAATGGGAGAGACACATATGCATAAATTACTTCACTTTCTGATGAGCCCTGTAACAGGTGTGAGTTCATAGGCAGGCGTGCGTGCACACACACACACACACACACACACACGGCTCTCCAGTTAGCGCTGCTGTGAATTGTATTCTCAGATTTACTGTAGGACAGCCCTCTTCACTCCCTTTTTGGCATTTGCATATGTGCCAACTTTTTTATTGAGGTGAAATTCACATAACGTAGTGAACCATTTTAAAACGAACAATTTAATGAAATTTAGTACCTTCACCAAGCTGTGCAACCATCACCTCTGTCTAGTGTCAAAACATTTTATCACCCCCAAATAAGACCCAGAACCCATTAAGCAGCTACACCCCTTTTCTCATCCCCCCTACCCCTGGCATACATGAATTTGGTTTCTGTCCCTATAAACTTGACTGTTCTGGATATTCCACATCTATAGAATCATCTGGTATGTGACTTGCCATATCTGTCCCTTTCACTTAGCATGTTTCTGAAGTTTATCCATGTTGTAGCATGTTTGTACTTCATCCCTTTTTGTGGTTGAATAATATTCCACTGTACAGATATACCATGATTTGTTTGACCATTCATTTTAGGGGGATTATTTCTGCCTTCTGGCTATTAGAAATCATGCTTCTGTGAACATACATGAACATGTTTGTCAGAATACCTGCTTTCAACAATTTGAGGCTCTATGTTTAACTTTTGAGAAACCAGCAAGCTATTTTCTGCAATGGTTGAACATGAGACTCCATCACCCCTGTGAAGACTACATCACAAAGTTCTATAGTTTGATGTTCCCCCCTAACTGATCTGAAAGACTTAAAAGAACTGAATCCTGTGTTTCCAAGCCCTCTTCTTGCATGGGTGGCCCAATGGGTCAGCACTTGCACTGATGAGACTTGAGTCCCCTGCCAGCCAGTCAGCTGAGTAGAGTGAACACAGTGGGACATTATGTTTTCTGCACGTGCTCCACTAACACTGCCCTGTCCTCTTGCAAAACCTTATTAGTGGGCACAGGGGGTGGAGCTAGCATGGGTTTTTATGGTTCCATAGAAAAGGGGAGGAAATCTAGCATCCAAGGCACAGTGGAACTAACTGGGAGAAGTGCTCACTTCCGGTCCTGGTTTCACTTGGTTCCTGTGGCCTCTTGGATAATTTGTTTAATTCCCACTCAGGGCCTCTAAAATGGGAATGTGTCCTGAGCATTTTGCACACAGTAAGCATCTGATAAATGCTGTTGAATTTGAAGGGTACACATCCTCAGTTTGCAGAGCACCCCACTGGCTTCTGCAGTGAGCTGCTCTCCCCAGGTCAAGGGAGCAGTCAAGGGTGCCGTTGTTCTGGGGTACGCTGGCCGCTTTAAATTGTCCTATTTGCATGGACTGAGCTTGCTATGGTAACAAGAGCCAATGGCTGGAATCCAGGGCCCCAGCGAAAAATGCAAAGCCTGTGGTCTGGGAGAAAGAGGAACTAGATGGGTTTGTCAACTTTATGGTTACCTCCATTCTCCTGGAAGGAGGGAGTGGGTAAACTGAGGCAGCAGGCCCTCAACACTCCTATTCCCAGTAAGAGGAGACAGGGTAGACACACTGACACCTTCTAGTCTTCTTTCCCAGCCTCAATCCTCCCCTCTCCCAATATTTGGTCCAGCTAAGGAGCTTAGGACCTGGCTAAGGACACCCCTCCAACTCGGAGCACACACCGCACCAGAGGGTAGGGAGGCCATACAGTGAGGGGTCCACCCCCGGAAAGGACAGAGCACTCCTTTATGCCTGGGGGACCATGCACTTTGGGGTGGTGGAGGTGGGGTGCAGTGGCTGGAGAGTGCCAGCTATGTGCCACTGGCTGCACATTTCTTACCTGCATTTTAAGGAAAAGGCAAAGCCAGAACTCCCCTCTGGAGCTAGAGCAAGCTGTCCCCTCCCCTGAGCTTCCTCGCCGCTCCCCTCCGGGGCCCCTTTTCCTAGTACCCCTCTCTCCCAAGCACCCACCGCCTCCCGGGCCCCAGCTCTCGGCGCTGGGCGCTAGTTCGCCAGGGCGGGGGCAGCCCCACAGCTCCACGGAGGGGACGGAGGGCCGGCCTTGGACCCGAAGCTCCCCACCCGGCGCCGGGGGAGCCAGCTCGGCCCACTCCGGGCGGCCGCACGCCACCCCCTCCTCCCGGGGGGTGTGTCCCCGAAGGGGGGGAGCGCTGGAGGCTGCGGGTGCGCCCCCGCTCCCGGCCCAGGCCCCCTCCGGAGCGCGCGGCGAATGGTAGGCTCCATTGAAAGAGTGCTGGCGGCGCGCGGCGTCCTTCTCCAGCCGCTCTCGGCGCCGGGGTCTCCGCGATCGCTGCTCCTGCCGCTCCTCCTCCTCCACCGCCTCCTCTTTCTCCTCCTCCTCCTCCTCCTCTTCCTCCTCCTCCTCCTCCTCCCCCCTGCCGCCTCGCTACCGCCGCGGCTCGGGCTGGAGGCGCCGCTGTCATTCCTGCGCCGAAGGAGCCGGCGCTGCCGGTGCCTGGGGGTCGGGGCGCGGGGGAGCCGGGCCGCGGGGGACCCAACAGGTAGAGCCGGGGGTGCCCGGCCGCGCGCCCCCCACGCATCATGCAGCTCTTTGTCACCTCTCTCGCCCCCAGGCCAAAATCCTGAGCATGATGGAAGACAATAAGCAGCTCGCGCTCCGCATCGATGGGGCGGTCCAGTCGGCCAGCCAGGAGGTGACCAACCTGCGAGCCGAACTCACGGCCACCAACCGGAGACTGGCGGAACTGAGCGGCGGCGGCGGCCCCGGCCCGGGCCCGGGAGCGGCGGCCAGCGCCTCGGCGGCGGCGGACGCGGCGGCGGCGACCATGGAGAACCACCAGCTCGGCGCGCAAGGTAGGGAGCGCCCGGCGCCGGGCGGAGGAGACGCGAGCGAGCAGGACCCGGCCCTGGCGGGGGCCGCGGACGGTGCCCCTCGCGCCCGGGGCGAGACCGCTTTGCATTGTGGCTGGTGACCCCGGCCGCCGGCGGGGGTCGCGGCCGCTCCCCTGCTGGGGGTGGCAGGCTGCTGTCATTGGCGAAAACCGGGCGCCGTGAGCACGGGTTCACACGGTCACACACCGCCCGGCCAGCGCCGGCGACGCGCAGCCGGGGGTCCCTTCCGGCAGGAGAAAGTGCCCTTTAGGTGGCACATGCCCCCCCCCCCCAGGCTCCATGGGCAAACTTTTCGTGCCCGGCCTTTGCCCTCACCCCTGCAGGGGTGAATGCCAAGGCTCCCCCAGTTCCAGGAGGCGCCTTCCTTTGGAAAGCTGCTTCCGGAGAACTCCAGGCCTTGCTGCCCAGGTTTGGGGTAGAGCCTTGAACTGATTTGCACTTTTCTCACGGATGCCAAACCCCTGGTCCTGATTGCATCTGGACTTTATTTTCTCCTCGTTGGCGATCGTGCAGGCTTTGGGATATATCATGCAACAGTAGATGCTCCCTGCTCAGCAGGGAGTTTGAATTTCCAGCAAACAGGAACAGCCAGAGCACTGTGCTGGAGGAGGTAGACCTTGAAGGCTAGTTATGGGTGCCTGAAGAAAGGAAGGTCTAGGAGGTGGGTTGCAAGGACCTGCCGCTGGAAGAGACTCTGCAGTTTAGAGGAGGAAGGGAAGAAAGACTGTGGTCTGTGTTGACATTGACATTGATGAAGCTGTGAAATCGCCTGCAAGGGTTAAAGGTGCAGGAAGCATCGGAAAAATGTAGTTTGCTTTGTGTGGGTTGAAAAGCCAAAGGGAGAAGATGGCTTTGGGGGATTTTCTCTTTTGCTTTCTTTCCTCCCTCCTTTTTCCCCTCCTTCTTCCCTCCCTCCCTTCCTTCTTTCTTTCTTCTCATTGCCCTTTAAGAAGCAGTGTCACTCGGTATTAATATCATTTGAATTGTAATCTAAACTGCTGAAACCCAGAACTCAACAGAAAAAAATCCAACCCAGGAGGGCCACTTATATAGCTATGTCACTTGATGAAGTCTGAGGCACCAGTTGTTCAGTGACTTGAAAGAATTTTCTGGTCTTGTTGTCATTTCAAGAGCATCTCCTAAGTGTGGAGAGAGAGAGAGTCGTATTAACCCTCTCCGCCCTCGCTGTCTGTGTCCTGCTTACCTTCCCGGGGCAAGTGTGCTGGTGTGAGAGGTCGGATCTGAACACGAGCCGTTTTCTGCTGGATTCCAAGTCAGATCCTGCCTCGGTACTTCAGGAGTCTGAAAGTGGGAAGAACCGGGGCAGTGATTTGGTACCGAGGCAGCATGACGTCATGGTGGGAAGGTGCTGCGAGTCTGGTCTGTGCGTCGGTTTCTAGGGGGGCCTGGGTCTCCTGTCGCGTGCACCTTGCTGCGTCGTGGTGTGTGGAAGAGGGTCTCCCCCAGAACCTGGGTCAGAGCGGGGCAGGTAGACCGCACGGCTGTGCTTTACTTTTCAGAGGCAGAGACGCTTCCAACATTAAAGAAATAACAGCTAAGAACTGGCATTTCGCTAAGAATCACAAGCCACAGTGGGGTGGGGGGAGGCTGCACAGAGCAGGTTTATTTCCTAGCGCCTGCCCCTTCCTTAGCCCAGGGAAAGTTAAGTGGCTTTTATTTGAGTCCTGGGTCCAGCTGCAGACGAGCACACCTGAGACTGGTGCAGCGGAGAGGACGTTCAACTTGCACACGACCCACTCAGTTGCTGGTTTCCTTGGCTTAGCGGGGCAACAGGGAGCTGCCTCCCCTTTCTCTTTTCCTACAAGAACACCAAGACGGTGGCCGTGGAAGGAGCTCTCGGGTCTCTTGGTGCCTTTAAAGACACGCCACCAGCAGCTCCCCGTGCTCTTGGGAGCGTGGCTGCCCGTGTCAGCGGCTGGCTGTGGGTGGGTGGCTGAGGGTTGACCTGTATGTTTCCTCTGCAGACCACTGGTATTTTTCAAAACCTTTCCTAGGGGGCACTTAGTGATTTTATAATCAGAAAATAAAATGTTAAAGGATTTAACTTATTTGTGGGCCACATGGGCCTCTAAAAGGATGTGAATTTAAACTGATGTGATGGTTGAAAAGAAAAGGAGCCCCCTCTTGGAAGTCCAGGGGGACAGCCACCCAGTGCTGTTTACGTTAGGGAGCCTCTGAGTCTTTTGGTATCTGCTGTGGTTGGGTTTGCTTGTGACCTGCTCCTGCATTCTCCCTGCAGCCGAGGTCTGGCAGTTTCTTCTGCTCGTACGTGGTATTCTGAACGACAAGCACTGGGCTCCCCTGAGTTCATTTTTAAGCGTGGTGGATTGGTGTCTTCATGTTTCTTCTCGACACACCTCCAAGAAGGCGCACAGAAACTCAGCTTCAGAGGGTTCTTGAGTGCCCTTCAGAAGTAGTCTTCTATTTTCATTGTCTGTGTTGCTGAGGTTCAGGGAGCCCCAACTCTAAGAGGGTTGGGGGTTTTCGAGTTAGCACTTTTCAAATCAAGGTTTGTAATGAAATGAGTATCTGTCAAAATGCAACCGTATCAGCCGCCTTTTAACTAAAGGCATGATGCACACACTCAATGCGAGCTAATGTACTTTTAATAATATTAGCACAAATGGTTCTTCTGGGTGAGAATCACCTTTTGCTCTCCCCGCCAAGGCGTCGCAAGCTCCATTTTCAAACTTTTTGGTTTAAAAAAAAAATTCGGTGAATTAAACAAACTCATCTGTTCCCCCATTGGATGTTTCGTTCCTGGGATGCTGACAGTAGCTAAGCTGATGAAGGAAACTTGGGTTTTCCCAGAGGGTTAATGCAGAGTGTCATTTAAACAAAACACAGACTCGGTTGGTGCCCTCTGAGCTGGCATGGAGCAGAGTCTAGGAAGTGAGCTGCTGAGATTCTGGGCTTTCGACACTTTGCAGGATCTTCTTTCGGAATCTGTGTTGAAAGAACACCTGGCAGCGCGCCCATCTTCGCTCTCCCTGCTTCGAGAAAGTCTGATAATCCTAATGAGGATGCTGGCTTACTACGCAGAGGGCACCCTGGCAGGGAGGCCCGTTTCGCCACCGTGGAGGTGCCTGTTGGGTTGGTGGGGTCAAAACTGCCTTGACAGGTGGACAGAAGGAGTGTTGAAAAGAACAGAGCCCAGCATTTGTTCCAATCCGTCTTGTTGCTGGTAGCCAGAGAACGGATTTGTTTAAACTAACATTTCTAAGCTGTTTTTCCTCAGCGTAACATCTCTGGGAAAATGTGTTTTAAATGCGTGCTGTTCTTTGAGGGGAAAATATAGCAGTTTGTTTCTCCGAAAATGTTTTATCTGATGAATGACTAATATTAGATTCAATTGGTTGCTGTGCTGTGCGTAGAATAAAACAATTAAGCACCATTGTACTCAACTCAAATAGGTGTTAACTGTATGTAACATAAAATGCTTATGCCCAGTAGGAAGTCCACACACTGCCATTACTTTGTTGGTTTCCCTTTTTTTTAATGAAATAATTGTATTTTTTTATAATTTTTTTAATAATTGTATGCATATCGATGGAAGCATGGAGAGCATCTCTCTTTGGTGTTGAGAACTTACTGCCTTTGTTAGGATGGGACTGGGAAGAGGGTCGTTTTCCTACACCTTTGTGAATTTCCATAAACAGATACAAGTTTTATTGTTTTCTCCCCAGGTGTTAAAATAGGTTGTTCCTCCAGGTCTGACTGCTTTTATCTAGCATTACTACCTCACTGGCAATTCTTCGGTGCAGTGTAAATTACCTTTGGGCTGAATTGAATGTTGAGCAGACTTTGGAGACTCTAGACACTGTTGCTTTGCAAAATAAATTCTGTCTTTTGCCATCCCCTTCCCAATTCATTCTGCTTCTGCTCTTGTTTTCCCATGTAGACTTTTATCATTTTGAAGAAAGACAGTTTTCAAATCTCAGAGGGTCTAAGACAAAAGGTGGGACAGTCTCTGGGGACTTCTGTTAGCTTGTCCTGGAGACAGAGCTCACCCCACTGCGCATGCCTCGATTTTCCAGCTGCATCGGTGGCCCTAAGGAGACTGGAGACTTTTCCTCATCCAGTAGGTGTCCTGAGATGGGGCTTCAGAGTTCTTCCTGAAAATCAGCATGCATGGTCCCAGACAGATTACTTACAGATCAGGGCAGCATGGCTGAAATTAGTTATTGATTGGTTTTATTTACTGTCTTTCCATTGTCTTTGGAAAATACCTTCGGAGGACTCCTTGAGTCAAGTTTCTGGTTCTGGTTAATTTCATGCATCCAATATTTCATGATTTACTGATGATTTTCCAAAGTTCTTGGATTTTAATTCAAGCCACTCTGACTTTTATTAGGGAGCCCCTGTCACCCTCCCAGTGAAAGGCAAGACATGTTCACCCCATTCCTTCACCACCACCACCACCCGCCGACCCCCCCTCCAAATGCTGGCACTTTTTAGGAATTCTGTAGGTTATAGTTTGTGGCTTCCTGGCCGCCAGCAAGCTTGCAGCAGATGGGCCAGGCAGGTGGGAGGCACCCGTTGGAAGGCTGGCTCCCCATACCAGTCATATGGGGTCCAGAAGGTCAAACTTGGGGTCCTGGCCATGTTCCTTGCATATCTCAGTTCTGTTGATTCCAGAGTTACATAGTGAAAGGAAGTGAAATCCACATGAATTCCTCTGGTCTTTTTCAGACCTTTTCCAGGATGGGTTTGTGTGAACCTTAGCACTTGACTTCTTACCCAAGATGCCAAGGCAGGAGCAACCCATTCTGGCTGCCAAGACCAGGCAATGGGTTTTTGAGGAATCTTGTCAATGAAAATTAGTCCATACTGTTTGGGCTGGGTAATAGGGTGAGAAGAAACATGTCCCACCAACAGTGGCCACTGCACTGTCTCATCATCTGACTTCCGGGCAGAGAGGGTTGGGACAGAATCATCTGGAAAAAGAGAGCAGAGTGATCAGGCTGCACCTGACCATTCAGAGCAGGTCCTGCTGACCCCTGCCACCACCTTCGGTACCCCCTGCCAGCTGCCCCTCAACACCAGACAAGCTGGAAGAAGATCAGGGAAAGGATTCTCTTCCTCCCCTGTGGTCAGATGAGACCAGAACATTCCCACTGGTTTGATGTAACCTCAGATCTCTGAGCTGGCGTCCAGGTTGTGCTCTGTGGGCATTCCTGCCTCCCCCTTGGAATCCTAAGCTGCTGAAACATGAAAGAAGCTGAACGCACTTTTAATGAGTTTGGCAAGAGCAACTGTTTGAGCAGGTGGCTTCTGCATGGTGGGAAACCATTGGTTCTAAATTTGTTGTGTGCCTTTGCTGCTTCGGCCTTGCTGGACCTTTGGGTCAACTTCTAAAAAGTACCCATGCCCTTCACCCACTGGTGAATAGAGACCCGTGCAAGAGAGCTCAGATAGTTATAATCGGCAGTTCTGCAAGCAAAATGCCCCCCTTCCCCCCAGGCCACAGTACTCCCCTCGTGCCCGCAGGTGGGAAGATGGAGGGGGGTGGGAGAAGGAGGGCCAGCTCCCACCCTGTCCTCTTCCGCCAGCCAGCCTGAGTGCCTCTGGGGGTATGTCAAGGGCTTCCATTTCCAATATTGTTGCAGTTTCACAGATTCTTTGAACTGATGTGAATCATTAAGAGCAGAGTGCTCTCTGAAGGGAGGTGGGGCCATCCCAAGGCACCGGCTGTTCTAGAACCACCTGACTATGTCACCCTCTTCCTTTTGGTGGAGGCGAATAGTTTAATCCAGAACTCAGTGAGAACTAGATTCAGTGCTTTGGCAAATTTTCAGTAATAACAAGTGTTATTAAAACAGCAAGTGTTGATCCCAAGGCTTAATTAATTGCTTCCTGAGTCCAGTGGGATGGACTCAAAAGGGAAACTGAGACCTGGTTAACTTGCTTGTCTACCATGTCATAGTGATGATGGCCAGGGTGGTGACAAGAGCAAGCTGTGCCACAGTCTTCATTGGGGCCAGGTCTGAGTGTTCTTTTGTATTAACGCATTTAGCCAACGCATCCAGACCTCGTGATGACTTGGGAGGCAGGGACCATTCTGTACCCATTTTACGTCTGAGAAAACTAAGGCTTAAAGAGCCAGTGACCGAGTCCTGACTCCAGGGTCCATGCCCTTACTCATCCCACATTGATGTACAGGGTCACTGGGCTGAAATATGATGATCAAGGAATTCAGTCCTACCAGGTGTCTCTGCTGGTCCAGCTGTCTTATCTCCTAAGTTAGACACATCTTCTGGTTTATTATGTTAGGAAGGTTGAGGGAACTAACACTCTTAATTCTTATTTTCCTAGATCAGTGGTAGTTTCTGTATCCTCAATGACAAAATCTTATGGTTGAGAGTTAAAGAAGCAGCAGTTGCCTCTCACTTACGCATGAAATTAACCAACAGGAGGAAGTTGGACGCGCCTTGCAAGGCTCACAACCCCGTGTCACCTGTCACCATTTTGATCCTCGGTTTGGGGCTGCCCTCTTCTTGGACACCATAGTTATCCTCTCTCTTTGGAAGGATGATTCTAGGCAAAGTTGGAAGCTTTTCCTCCATCTAAACCCATTTTTAAGTCCTTCCCATTTCTTGGGCTTTCTCCCCATGGTCTCAGTAGCTTCCAGTGGGCTGAGACCACTCCCAGTGGGCTTATTAACCTCGTACCGATGCCTTTATTTTAGGGTTCATCAGCCTCAGCATCACTGACATTTGGGGCAGCATAATTCTTTGTTGGGGATGGCGGGACGGTTGTGTGCCTTGTAGGATGTTTAGAGCACCCCTGTCCTCTGCCCACTAGATGCCAGTAGAACCTTCTACACCCCAAGTGTGACAACCAAAAATGTTTCCAGAAGTTGTCACATGTCTAATGGGCACCAAAATTGTCCCCTTTCGAGGACTCCTGTATCCGCCAGCCATTAGGGGAGATTCAGTTATGAGTCCCAGAACAACAGCTTCAGTTTTGTCTGTGTGTCCTCTGCTCCATTCACAGACACTAGAACAGTGCCTGGAGAGCTCAGCAAATCTTTGTTGGATGGACAGATGGACGGACGGACAGATGCATGCATGCACAATTACACACTGCAAAGTGTGTGGAATTTGGCTCAAACACAAACACAAATCAATGTCTCAGAAAGTTGCCAGCAGTGGCCTGCTGCCCCGACCAGGACCCCTACAGCTTTGTATAGTTTTCATCACCGTTCCCGTTTCTGCCCACGAAATCGTGTTTGCTCTAAAGCTGGCGTGGTGGCCATTAGAGCTCGGATTTGCCTGTCAGACTCTGTGCAATTCATCATAAGCCTCAAGGCCCTACTGCACGGGCTATGCTTTGTCAACACTGCAGAATCTGTAGCCGGCAGGACTGGTGTTTGCCAGAGGTAAGCAACCGGGCCGCATTCAGATGTGAGAACCGCTCTTCCCTCTGCCTCGCCACTGTGCTTCCGCTGCCAAGACTCAGAAAGGACGTGACCTTTCCTTTCTGGGAGAGGGTGCAGGGGCCCATGGAGGTTCTTCATAGGCGACTGGCTCATTCTTAGAAAAAGGGATGTTCCGGCCTCCCTGGTGGCGCAGTGGGTTGAGTCGCAGCCTGTGAAGCTGTCCAGAGCCACTGCAGCACGAGTTCCATCCCCGGCCAGGGAGATTCCCACATGGCGCAGCAGACCTCTCCTCTCTTGCCTGCTGCTCCCCTCAGCAGTGTATTTCAGTAGATCCACCTGTTCTGCTCCCTGTTCTGTCTCTGGTGAATCCTCTCACCCCCACACACACACCTCTGGCCTGCACCCCAGTGTATATGCATAAGTAAATAAATCTTTTTAAGAAAAAAGAAAAAGGGATGTTCGAAGATCAGAACTGGGGAACTGGAGAGATGTTTAAGATCATCCAAGAGTGTAGGGATAGCCTTGGTCAGTTGGCTGAGCTTTTTCTTGGCTTTCCCAGACACTCGTTACACATTTTCTCGTCTTACGTTCATGTCACAGCGAGTTAGGTCATTGTCACCACGCCCATTCTGCAGATGGCAGTGTTGAGGCTTAGGAAGGTTACGGTGCTTTCCTAACCTCAGAGCAGTCATCTGCTGTGAAGGGCAGGGGACTGGCCAGAACACAGTGTCAACCAACCCTGGAGCTTGCCGGCTTCTCTCCCTCAAGAGTGCGGGGAGCTGGCAGGCAGGCACCCCTAGAAGGCCAGGAGGGTTTGCCCTTTTGCTTACATGCACCCCTAGAAGGCCAGGAGGGTTTGCCCTTTTGCTTACATGCTTCCCTTCCTGTCTCCCTCTTCTTTTTTTTCTTCCTTTTCTTCTCTGTCTCCGTCTGTCTTGAGAGATTGGGCCCATAGATTCAGGGACCACAGATTTAATAAGATAGGGACTTATTTATCTCAGTGCCACAGTCTAGTAGGTGTGACTGGCATGGAAACATAATTATATTTTATAATAAAGGTCTAGACAAGTATAATGGGAAAACAGACGATCAAGTGACAAATCCTGAAGCTTGCGGAGGTGGGCATGATAGGGACGATGTGTCATAACAGCATGCTGAGGAAATACATTCATTCCACTACTAAAGGTTAAGACTGACCACAAGAGATTATTATTAAAAAGTGCAGCTTTTTGGAAAGGTTGAGATTGGACGTTACAGAGAATAGCCGCTGGCCAGGACCTTCTCTTAAGGAGAAAAAAGATGTGGCTGATACAGTATTTAGCTCATCAATCTAGCTTTTTGCCTTCAAAAGAACAAAAAAAGGTAGGAATCTCAGTGCGAGGAGAGCCCCACATCTTTTAAAAAAAGCTCTTGTATATATACACCCCTTGTATTATCTTTCTGGCCAAAGCTGGGGCTTCTTGTCAGTGGCAACAAATGCATTGATTCATTTTCCTTGATTAATTTGAATTGTCTTGGAAACCATTGACCATCGTGTATTTAATTGGTAAGTGCAACTTGCCAAACACAGTGGGATCGGTGCCATCTCCCACCCCCCCAGTCTTGCCATTTGAAATCCTGTGTTCACCATTTCTTGATGATAGCAAGGTATGAAATTTAGACATTTGCAGAGAGCAGTCGAGGTACCGGGGGCATGATAAGTGAAGGCTGGGGAGGACCGACCTGTGGTTATGTGTGTATTGATTATCTTAATGTGTTCATCGAGTGGGCTGCTTTTCCATGCCTGCCAGCTTTACCATGTCAAGTGAGAAAAAACAGGCCCATTCAGCATAGCTTTAGAGTGGAGGGTTAGCAGAGAGGCAAGGGCTGACTGCCATGGTGGAGGGCACCTGCCCATCAGCTGGCACGTGATCTGATTGCTCTCTTTGCAATTCAGCATGATGCCAGGCAGCCCTGCCGGAGCAAGGAGGTGCGTTTCAATGTTCTTGAACCCCATGACCAACGTCCCGCTCACGCTGAAGGAAGAATCCAGTTTGACACATGTAATCCCATTTTCACACTAAGCCCTCTGCCCAGTCATCGGGTTGCCCTTCCAATGGCCTGTCTTCATGTCTCAGTCTCTCTTAGCTTCCCTATGAGGCAACAAGAAAGGTGTCAGCCTTGGCAGAGACACAAAGGGGAATTTCCTCTTTATTTCAATCACCCAGAACTGGAAATGACACAGGAGAATTTTCTCTATCACCACCACTTGGGCTTCTGGAATGTGGAAGCACATCTTTGTGGAGACCCGTGGTCTCAGCAAGAGAAGTGTGGACCCTTTTTGCGTGTCTGGGCAGGATCTGGACATTACAGTACAGCTACCTGATTTCTTTCTTCACTGTCCTTCAGGGAGGCTCCCTTAAGCCTCTTTTTTAACCAGCATTTTCTGGTCAATGTCAGCCAAAGTATATTGGCTTAACTTCTCCACCAAACCTACTGGTGACGTACTCACTTCTGCTGTAATAGTCCGGGCCCTGCTGCTTCAGGCCTACACCTAGACTTTGTTCTCACGTCAGTGGAATTTCATCCACAGACCAAAGGCCAAGAGTGTGGCAGAAGACTCAGGGGAGATGAGAAGAGGGTCTTTTGCTGTGCATCTTTGAGGAGTAGATGAGGCCACTTAACCAGAGGCCACTTACCCGCTGTGGTTAACTCACTCCCAAGCAGCTACTCCAGTGGCTGGAAGTGTCATCTCTGTTTTAATTTCAGTGCCAACAAGAACGTTTTGTTCTGGGTTTCCAAAACCACTGACGGCAAAATACAAGTAACATACAATTAAACTTCATCTGATTCATTCTATTGATAACGGGCTCTAGAAAAGCAGAAAGCATTTTAAAGGATTAAAATCTTTTGGAGATTTGGGGTTTTAGGTTTGTATTAGCCTTAAACACGAAAGGTTCCCCCCACTGCCACTCGAAATTGTAGTTGCAGTCGTAGCTAAAAGTGCTTCTTGATTCCGCTTGGAGTTCATTGCGATCTCGCTCTTGTTGCTTGAATGATGGATCAGGGTACATATTAGCAAACTTTTTCTGTAGTGGGCCAGATAGCATTTTAGGTTTTGGAGGCCATGGCATATTCACAAGTTTGCACACTGCTGTTGAGATATGAAAGCAGCCCTAGCCAGTAGGTAATGGATGCGTGTCCTTGGGTTCCAATAAAACTAAAACTTCACTTTATAGAGAGAGGCGGCTCTTGGGTCAGTTTGCCAATCCCTGACCTTGGGGCCTCCTTCATTTGTCTTCTGACCAATTTACACCAGCGTGGATGCCATGTGTTCAGCATACACAAGGAGCTTAATACATAGTGATTGAACGAGTAAGCTCGTGCATTAGACGTGAGCAATAAGGTCCCTGGATCGCCATGTTAGGGGAGCAGAATCAAGAAGTTAATGACTGTGGGTGTTGCAGTCAGCAGGAAGGAGACATTTGGTGGCTGGAGATGAAGTCACTTGTGTTTAATCATCATCCGGGACCTTAAGAGAACTTGGAAATCATTGGTGAGACAATTGGCACCTGAGCTTCAGTTTCCTTTCCTATGAAATGAGAGTTCACTTCCATCTTCAAGACAATAGAGCTGTGTGTGGGCTTAAGGGGGTAAGGCGGGCCTGACCCCGAAGCTGGTGCTATGATTTACGTGTCTTGGGAGCCTCCAGCTCTCTGTTTCTGTATCTGCAGTGTGAGGCTGATAACGCCACCACTCGAGGGTGGCTGGGACGGTTTAATGCAGGTTTGTGTAGCAGCAGGCCCTGTTGACATTCTGGTCCAGAATAATCTTTGCTGTGGGGGGCTCTCCTGGGCATCATAGGACATTTAGCAGCACCCTCATCTCTGTCCACCAGGTGCTAGCAGCATCCCCAAAATGTGACAACTGCAGATGTCTTCAGACATTGCCAAATGCTTCCCCTCATCCCCTGGGTGGGAACCACTGGTTTCGTGGACTAGCACGTAATAGTCTGGCACAAAGCTTGGCAGGTTTGGGGGTTCAACAGCCAGAACTTGTCATTATTAATAGCATATTGTATTATTAAATTGAATTCTCCCCCCTTAAGATGAAATCCTCTTTATTCCCCCATTGATTTCTGTCTCCCAAACGCAAAATTGGGTATTTTTGTTGCAGACCTCAAAGCTCTCTCCTGATATTTCTGTTACTTAGAGGCCATGCTTGGGAGGAACTAAATCTGTGATGTCCTGGCGACTGTGCTTTTAACCTTTTAACACACGCATACCTGAGACTTGCATTTGAGGTTATGATCAAAATCCACATAAGAAAACATCCAGATGTTTGCCACATGAATGGACAGGGAAGACTAAGGGCTAAAAGCTTAACTCAAAAAGACTGACAGGCTGAGGTAGCAGACTGTGCTCAGAGTACAGATAAACACCCCAAACGAGCATTACTTAGTGATCTCTTCCCGGGTGAACAAGAGCATGCTTCTCAGTCAGCCAGGGACAAGTTCAGTGGCTTAAACTTTAGCCAGGGGCTTCCCTGGTGGTCTAAGGGCTAAGTCTCAGCGCTGTCACCACTATGGCCTGAGTTCGATCCCTGGCCAGAGAGCTGACCCACATGGCACAACAGACCTTGCCTATCTCGCCTGCTGCTCCCCTCAGCGGTGTATTTCAGTAAATCCACCTGTTGTGCTCCCTATTCTTTCTCTGGGAAGTCTTCTCACCCCACACACCTCTGGCCTACACCCCAATTCTTCTATACAAAAGTGAAAAAAATATTAAAAATCTAAAAGTAAACTCTAGCCAAGATGGTTATTCCAAACTCAGTTTGCCACACAAGAACAGAATCAGATTAATCTATGACTTGGGCTGTTGGCTTTAAGAAAAGCAGCCGTCTTTTATTTCAACCAAAAATGTATACAGTGACCTCCCGGCATGAATGTTGGAAAGCCCCAGCTATACTCAGAATAACAGAACTGGCCCTGAGCTAGATTTCGGGCAATATGATTTGATTGGCCAACTGCCATGGCTAACTAGCGTCATCCTGCCCCATCTCCAGCTAACTCCTAAAACCCCTCAAGCATGCGATTCATCATATCATTTTCTCATTTACGGCAGCGCTGGATAATGGCCTAATCTCTCCAGCAGTATTCAGATTTATTAGAGAAGACGGCATTTACAAAATCATTTCACTGTTCCATGCAAACACCCCAAACTGGTATGTGCTTGCTTATTATAAACCTTCCTTTTAACAATGGTTTATTACCTGCAATTAAAATCACCCGGAAGGTCCAAGTAAATGGCTTTCAATTTTTTGGTGCTTGCTTACTCCTTGGCGGCTGCACCATCTAGGACTCGGAAGCAAACATCAGGGAGAGACAGGTTGCCAGCACAGAAGGCCAGCCTGGCTGAGGGCGAGAGCTGTCCAGCAGACACGGTCACTGGTCATCGCTGTGGCCTGGAGAACCATCTGCCAGGCGTACGGGCTGGGCAGCTCCCCGACTGGGTTTCAAAGTTCAAGCGAGAAAAATACGTGGAAAACCAACTATGCTCTGGTCGGGAGGATTTTCCCTTCATTGGGTTTGCATCAGGGTCAGCCATAAAGAAGACGAGGCTTGGCAGCCCCAGTCGGCTGTCATTTGGGTACAACCCAGAGAGATGTCCAGAGTGGTGAGTAATTACTAGGAAAGGACCTCGCTGACTTTGGCTGTAATGACTTACTCGAGCTACCTAAGCGACGCCGACACAGGTAAGCTGACCTACAGCGCGTAGTACAGAATCTCCGGCTGCGTGGTCTGGAGGCACCGCCTATTCTCCGAACACTTTTCAGCGGTGTGAGGCACACACGTTGCTTTCAAATCAAGGCCTCAGTTTCCCCCAGGGGTAACTAATCCCCGTACCCCAGGGTTGCTGTAAGACCACAGGAGAGGCTGCGTATGATGCTCGAGCACAGCGGCCGGCACTTGCTGCGTACTCCATAAATGTAAATGCCGTGAAGGGGTATGTGCAATTGTACGGCATCCCAGCAGGCACTGCGGTGCTGGGGATGCAGGGTACGGGCTCTGCCTTTTGCTTGTCGGCATTCATAAAGCATGTTTTCTGATTGCGGGGGCGCAGTAATGGGCCCGGGGGGTACCAGGACGAAGAGGTGCTTGCCTTCTGCTGAGCCCAAAGCGGAAAGAGCAGTGTGGGGCGGTGGGCAGCGAGAGCCTAGGGGGTGTGGATTCTGGCTGTGAGGGTACCCCTGAGAGGCTGGAGAGGAACAAGGAAATCGCAGCCTCCCCAGCAGCTTGTGATGCTGACTGTGGCCAAAGATAGGGGTCCTCGACTGCCACCTCCACACACACCCCCACCCTGCCAGCTGGGAAGAGGCGTCCCTGCCACCACTTCAAAGTCCGGACACTGGGTGGGCTTTGAGTAAGACCTCTCTGAAGGTCTCACCTTTGTGAATTCTATGACCTCAGTGATATCACCAAATAAGTCCGTTCCACCTTAAGGAATATTTCAAAGTAACTGAGTCCCTTGAATTTGGGGAATATTGTCTTTCCTGAGCTAGACGTCATGTATGCCTTTGAACTCAGCAAGAGACTGAAAAAAAAAAAGACGTGTTGGAGAGAGACTTGGAAATTGGGGTGATGAGAAGTGGCAGTGGGGGAGAAAATGCATCCAATTGGTTATGGAATCACGGTAGTCAGCGCTGCCCAGATAGGGCCATCAGAGGCCATCTGGCCAGCCTTTACTTTGCAGTGGGAGAAGCTAAGGCCACATAGCACTTTGTGGCAGAGCTCAGAGGCCTCAGGTCTAGCACGTCCCCCTTGTCCCTCCTTCCCCCGGGCACTGCCCTCTCAAAGGCACAGGTTGGTCCAGGCTGCAGATCCCAGCCGAGGCTTTTGTGCGTCATAAACAGGTCCCTTTGTGCCCACAAGGAACTTACAGTCTGAGCCAATCAAGTGGCCAATGGGGGAGCCCTTTGGTGTGACTTTATGGTTTGGTCTGGTTTCCCAGCAAGCATAGAAGAGGATGATTAAAAAAAAAACAAAAAAAACAAAAAAAAAAAAAAACCATGCGTCAGATACCCAGATTAAAGCACTAAATTTTCTGGGAGTTTATGTGCTGTGAGTAATGTAAATAAAGGTGAGGGCTGGGCCCCTTTGTGCATAAATCAGCCTCAGCCAAAGGCTCCCTCCCCTGGTTTGCTTAGGTATTCCAGCCCATCACCCACACCTCTTGGCATTTTGAGATCCAAGGGGGAGGGTTCCATTTGTCATCCTGATTGTCCTCCCCTGGGTTTCTAGGAACAGCGATCTCAGTGTTGCCTTTTGCATGAAATATTAAGCTCCGGGATAGAGCCAGGGCATTTCAATGTGGGCAGGATACACTTGGGAAGGCTGGTTTCCTGCCCTCGTGGCCTCATTTGCATTTATTTTGCTCCCAACCGTTTGTAATATAGTAGTGGGTGTCCATCAAATAGCTATTAACTCTTCTGCCAGCTCCTGAGGGGCCTGTCCGGGCTGCCTCTTACAAGTTCAGGGGTAACACGGTCCCTACCTTTGGTCATTCTGTTGGTGTCATGAGCCACCGTGCGGGGTAGACTCCCCATTTTGTTTCTGTTTAGTCTCTCGAGGTCCCTGCAAAACAACACCTTTGATTGTATGTCTGTATTCTTATAACCGGAATCAGGTTCTTGGGTTTAAGCACCAGTTCTGCCACCTCCCAGCCTGTCATCTCGTTGGATCACATCACAGATGCTTTCTCACTTGACCAGGAGGCTGACAGTAGTCCCTACTGCCCAGAGTTTTTATAATGATTAAGGGAGTTCACTGATGTGAAATCCTGAGCTTGGCACATTTATGTGAAGGATTTAATAAATTCAGCTGTGAGTACTTACATCTATGCCCCAAAGCCTCCCACGGAAAACCTCTAGTACTGTGGGGTGACTTTCCTCCAGGGGTGACAAGATCATCTCAGGAGGTGCTAGTTGAAGTTGGAATCTTGATGTTTCAAATACAACCCCCAGAATGGATGAGGCCTTAATGTCCTCATTTATTTGGTGGTTTGATCTATGGGGTTTCCCATTTGGCGGTGGCAGAAAGAGCTCCGGGATGCCCACTTGCTATCTGTGCTCACCTTAAATATGCCCAACCAAAGTCTTATCTCCGACAGCCCATGCATCATCCTCCCTGGGAGAGGAAGCCCCACTGACTCCGCTGACAGACCCTCAGTTAATTTCTGCATTATTTTGCCCTCCGTTATTTATAGCTTGCCTGCTGATATTTCAAGCTCTCCTTGTTCCGCAAAGGCCTTGAGTGCTAAGAGGGGCGGCTGGGACCAGCGCTTGCTTCGCTCTCATTGGCCAGTTTGGTCTGCAGGATCCAGTTTGTGGGGTGCACCCTGGGGTCTGTGGAGTAACCTGAGAACATGGTCCTGTCAGGTTCCAGGGGCAAGTGAGAACTGGACATGGGGGGCTCACAACCCCCTTCTGCCTCCAGCTGCTTGATGTCTTCCCATCAGCAGAATGAGGGACAGAGGAGATGGATTGGACCTTCATTCAACATCTGCTTCTTGGGCAGGCCTGGTTGGTTCATGGGGCTCAGGAGATCCTGGGTTAGAGGGAGGATGGTGGCAACTGAACATTCACTGGGGGGGTGCTTAAAGAGTCAAGGCACTGTCCTAAAAGCTGTGTGTTTTTGTGCTTAATTCTCACACAAAGCATTATAATTAGGCTGACTTTTACAGAATAGGCAACTGACACACCAAGTGGCTGAGCGATTTCCCCAGGCACAGTGAGAGCTGAGATTTGAACTCAGGCCCAGGGACCTCAGAGTCTGTATTTTTAACCAGCACACACCCCCTCCCATAGAAAGCATCTAATTACAGCGCACTGTGAGGAGTACCTGACAGCAGTGCCTTCGAAGCCTGTGAAGTTATCCACCAGCGACACTGCCCAGGCGGAGGTGAGGACCTTGGTGTCCATCCCCAGTGGATGCTGTGTGGAATTGAATCTTGAAGGACAAGCGGTCATCTCGAGGCAAAGAAGGTGTAGGAGGTGCCTCCGGGCTACTTGGTGTAGGGCAGAAGGCACAATGTGCCTCATGGGAAATAGTGTTTGGGTTGAACACCAGCCCTGGATGCAATGGGGGAAGTAGGGGGAGGTGAGAGAGATGAGAATGAGAATGGAGGTGGAGAAGACAAAACTGGAAGATTCTTATAAAGATGAGGAATCTGGATTTTACCACATGGATAATGAAAGAGGCATTGAATTATTTTAATATTGTTATGGTAAAATCGACATAACACAAGATTTACCATTTTCATCATTTTAAAGTGTGCAAGTCAGTGGTATTAGATATATTCACAATGTTGTGAGCCATCACCACTATATAGTTCCAGAAATTTTAAATCATCTGGCATGGAAACCCTGTGCCCATACAGTCATTCACCTTTCCCCTCTTCTGCTCCTGGCACTACTAACCACTAATCTGTTTTCCATCAATGGATTTACCTGATCTGGACCTTTCATGTAAGTGAAATCATATAATATGTGGCCTTTTGTGTCAGGCTTATTTCATTTAGCATAATGTTTTTAAGATTTATCAATGCTGTAAGTGTGTCATCAGAATTTCATTCCTTTTCATGGCCAAGTAATAGTCCATTATCTGGATATACCACATTTTATTCTTCCATTTGTCATTTGATGGACATGTGAGTTGATTTTACCTTTTCGTTATTTTTAGCAGTGACAGTAAATCATTTTGAGTTAAATTTTGTCCTCAGCTCAACATCTTAAATCAATGTGTCCAATACCCTGACCCTATTATCGGTTTACTCATCTGTAGAAAGGTGAGTTCTATGTGTATGTGTCTATAGACTCTACAAACATGTGCCATCTGCTTGTCCCTAAATTATAAGTGTAAGGGAAAGATTAGATAATTTGGAAATAGTTTGAAACTCCGAAAATTCTATTTAAAATCAGAGTGAAATCTTCAGGCATAAAATGGGGCTGAGAAGAGCCTCCACTTCTGAGAATGTTGAGGTTAAGTGTATTCATTTATAGAAGGCACAGATAACAGTGCCAGCAGATCAAAAGCACCCCATGAATGTTAGTTATGATAATTACTGCAATTCTCATTATTATCTCTCATTAACATTCATTATTGTTATTGGCATAGCCTCTATTTGTCCCATGGTCTCTGGGAAGCAGGAACTGGGACAGGATTCCTGAGTCTTGACCAGTCCGTGAGGGAGCCTTGCTGGGGACACTTTGGGCACATATTACAGAAACTTCCCTATCTTCCTATCCTTCTAGAATACTCACCCTGGCATGGGACAACCCCGGGCCTGATAGTGGTGGTGGGCAGGTCAGACCTGATCCTCTCTGATCATTTACAATCTGGTATTTATTGCAACAGAGGAAGCCAGGGCTCCAGAGTAGACTGGAATGGAGCCCTCACTCCACCACTTGCTCACTGTGTGCCCTAGACAAGCTTCTCAACCCCTTCTGAACCTCAGTTTCCCCATCTGTAACTGAGCACAATACAGTGGTGGCTGGCTTCATTTGAGGTTTCTTTGAGATGGTGAATGCAGCAGTACTTGGTACAGTGCCTAGTATTTGACACGTGATTTTTATAAAGGGGGAAAAAACATATTTCTATAAATTGCATAATACAATTTGGGAGGGGAATTTCTAGGAGAAGCTTTTAGCATCCTTTAAAAATGCAAAGGAGAGAGACTATCTGGCTAAAATGAACTGTGGAAATTTTATTGGGGACCTTGTGAAGAAACAACCCGATTTTTTAGCACTTACGATGTTCCAGGAATTATGTTTATTAACTCTTTAATTTTTATTATACTTGACGACATACCCACGAAGCAGTGTCCTTTGTTAGGGTGGATTAGGTTTTTATACCTTCTCGGCAATCCTGTGATTTACTAGTGTGACTTATCTATGGGTTTTAGATGAGACCAAAGCCTTGCCCAAGGTCACCCAGCATAAAAGTGGTGAGGAAAGGAATGAACTCAGCTGTCTCCCTCAGAATCCCCTCCAGCAGGTTCTTTGGAAGCGAACCTCAATTCCAGGTAACCCATGGCAACAAGAAGATGCTTTGGTGTCCATCATCTGGGAGTGATTCTCCTTTAAGTGGAAAGTAAGTTTTCATTCTGTGAGCTCACAGCACCACAAATTAAAAAGAAGCCTGCTGAGGGTGACCAAAGCTACCGGAATACCTCCATGGGCAGGAGACTGAAATCAAAGTGTCGTGGGTTCAGTTCCCAGCTCTACCACTTACTAGCTGCATGGGAAACCTCAGTTTTATCTTCAGAATGGAGACAGATCGTCCCTGTGGTTTAAGGATCACAGGAGCGGTGCTCCACACATGCTCTCAGGAGAGCCCTTGAACAGACTGAAGTTCAGCGACTGTGTCCTCTTCGTCACCACAATTCAAGTTCAATGGGCTGATGGGTCTCCATCCCACTTCCATGCTGGCCTGGTGGAGGACCGCTGGGCAGGCCCAGAGTCACTCTCCTGGGGCATCACCTCCCAGGAGAGCTGCCAAGTGAACAGACAATTACTGTGATAGAGGCTGAATCTTCTGTGCTCTCGTCCACCAGAGCCTGGACCAAGGCCACCCAAGTCATTTGTCATCTGCTAATGGGGCTAATCAATTGTTCGAGGGTGTGCAGAGGGGAGTCATACTGCCCGCAGCAGCCAGGGCCATGCCAGGTCAGCAGGGTGACTGTGTTACAAGTGTGTTTTTTGGGTTTTTTTTTTTCTCAAAAATGGATGCTGCATCTCAGATAGGTTTCTGTTGCTTTTGAACGCAGAAAGGGCTAGAGTTTAATCCTTGCGCTCATTTAAATAGAGTATTGACTCCAACTTCTGCCTTGCCTTTTAACCACCACTGTTTTGCAAGACAATGAGCAATGAGGAACCTCTGGGGCTTTCTCCTGGGAGCCCTCAGCTCTTCCCAGGGCCAAGCTCAAGGCTGGAGCCCTCTTTGCTCTGGCTCCCAGACCCAGTCTACTCTCTTTGCTCTGCTGCACCTGCCTCTGTCCAGCATTTACATCCCCAAGATGGGCTGCAGAATAGCCCTTCTTACAGCTCCTGAAGAACATGGGTCTTTGCTTGGGTTTAACTCATTTTGCTCTGGGGAACCAGACAGGTGAGACACTAGCAGGGACAGGAAATTGCAGACCCTAAGAACTTTAGAAAGCCTTTGCCCACTGTGTAGCCAGGACATAAAGTGTAAGGATGCAGAGACTGGACTCTGAGCCTTGTCCATTGCAGACAGTCAGCTTCTCCCTCCTGGCACCCGTCCCAGGGACAGTTTTTGAAAAAGCGAATGCCCATTTGCCCTCTCCTTTTCCTTGCGAGCTTCTACTAAGGGTTAGATATGCTCTGACTTCTTTGAAATACAGTGGGCATTTAATAAATGTTGACTGATCAAAAGTCCCTCAGGTAAGCCCTCTGTGAAGCCATCTGGGAAGTAGAAGAACGTATTGATTGATTTTCATTGGAAAGTTTGTGTTTGCTTCGGAATTGGCCTTTGTGGGTCATTTAAAAAACACAACAGATGGTGATAAGTGACATCATTTTGTAAAAGAACTTTGAGATTTCTTGTGAGTTTCGGGTAACATATTAACACCTATCAAAAGCACTTCACTTTTAAACCTCACCCGAAATGAAATTCAGATCTTGCATTTTTTTTTTCATTCTGATTCATCTTAGAACGGAGGTGGTAGGGCTTGGGGACCTGGCAGACTTGGAGCAAATCTTGGCTGTTAACTGAAATAACCGAATAATCTTAGGAAATTAGCTTAACCTCATTGGGTGTCAGTTTTCGTGTGTGTGTGTGTGTGTGTGTGTGTGTGTAAAACAACAAATAATTAAAGAGTTTCTGAGGGTTCTAGAAAATCTCCGTGAACCTTGCACGCTGTGCCTTGACAACTAAGGACTCAGAAAATAGAGGTTGTTCGTTTGCTCAGCACTTACTGAGCAGCATTTACCCCCAAGACACTGAGCATGTGCAGAACACGACCTGGTCCTGCCTGCAGAGTTTCTCCCCCGGTGGGGGAGTTCGTCGTTTTCCGCCCATCGAGTTCTGCCTTTCCCACAAAGTTTGGTCCTGGAGGTGACTTTGTGACCCCAGAGCAAAGGGCTTCTCATTCCCCTCAGATTTCCCATGTTCCCCACCTGCCCTCACCAGGCATTACCAAAAACGTCACCAAAGCATGTCGGAACAACATTTAGTTTTTGATGAGGCAATGTCTGGTTTTTTTATTTAAATATCGCAAGTAAATTCCTAGTCTGTGCCAGAAACCAACACAAATGGGGCTGTAGATTTGCAGACAGGGCCACCGTTTCTGCAAGAATCACGTGGGCCCAGTGTGTCACTTGCCCCCTGAGGACGCCCCACCCTCAGGTATTGATCTCTCTGAAGAACTGGCCAGCAGGCCCCTGGCAGAAGGGTGGGGCTTCCTGGGTTTCCTCTGGAGCCTGTTTTCTGCAAGAGTTGAACTGCGTTAAGCTTCTGCACACAGTTCAGAGGGCAACACCATTCATCAGATTGACAAGGTGATGTAATGAAAGTACCAGCTTCACCACGTACGAGATTTCTCCCTGCTGAGCAGGGGAGCCCCCTGATCACCCCGCAGTGAAACCGCACCCTGTACCATTACAGGATACTGCTCCGATGTAATTAAAACCAGGGAAGCAATTTCACCCTCTCCACCGGTGGAAAAATGAACAGTTGAAAAGCAGACAATCAAATGGATCACTTAGGGGAGTCAAAGCGCTTTCCCCAAAAAAGCCCCCAAAGAGGCTTGACTTATTATAATTAGCGCTAAAAGATAGCCAGCGCTATTTCATCAATCTTCGTTGAATTAAAAAAAAAAACTTTAAAATTATTTTGACAAGACAGAGTTTTGAGTGAAGTTAGGGGAAGCTAAAAGCGTGCCTTTCAAATGTAATTATGTGAAATTTCAATTATCATCCTCCTTTCAAAAGCTTCTCCATTCGGCAGGCAATTAGTAGAGAGAAAGAGGACGGGAAGGTTTCCACGGTGTGCAGTGTGGTGTCTTCCTGGGGACAGACCATGCGGTGTCACTTATTGTTTCCAGCTTTCTTGCGCGGGAGAGGCTGGCAAAGGAATCTGGACTGTTCAGCCACCGTGCTCCCGGGAGCACACTCCTTGGACACCCACTGGTTTTTCACTTCTCCGGGGACCTCAGAGAGTCTGAAAGATATTTGAGATGTCATTGCTTTAGATCCAGATGCTGTTCCCCTTGGGAGCCAAGCGCTGAGCCAGCAGAGCCAGCCCAGCCCATAGCAATTCTTCTCTTCTCCATCAGACCAGGTGGAGCTGACACATGAAGGACCAGCCATTTGAGGCCTTTTCATGTGGCCCTGCTCCTCTCCCGCGGCCTGTAATGGTCTACTGAATTAATGACGTTTGGCTGTCAATCAAATGGCCCCATTATTTAAATTCATCAGGCTTTCGAATCTGACACATCCACTAAGTGCTAAGCTAGGGCGAAAATGTAAAGCTGCAGCCATTAGCCAGTGAAGCCAGCCATCACCGTAATCACCTGCTTTGGTAGGCATTTGACGCGGCACTCCAGCAGAAGAGGCGGTATTGATACAAAACCTCACAACAAGACCTTGTGCTGGTCCGTGTGTCCGTGTGGCAGATCAGAGGCCCGACAGCGGTCTGGGCGGACCAACAACTCAGCCGCAAGGAAAGATGAAACTGCCCTTTGCAGCAAGAGGGAAGGAGTTCGCGGGCATGAAGCAAGTGCCGTAAAGCAAGTCAGACTGTAAAGACAAATACTAGACGTTTACCTCGCGGACAATCTGGCAGAGTGAAATACTTATAAACACTAGCAGATGCTAATAAAGGGTGTTTGTGAGGTTAAGGGGGGAGGAGGAAAGTCAAAGGGCATGAGAAGGATGGTAGTAGGGAGAAAAAGAAACAAGTCAACTAAATAAATGCCTGCTAAAAGAAAAAGACCCAAAATACTTCTAATATAAGCAATCATTTGTATTCATACATTCATTTAAAAAAAGGGCGCGGTCCAGGCGGTCAGGTGACTTTCCTGGGGACAGCGGGCTTCCTGCGACAGGCCAGGCTCTGTTCTGTCCAGAGCTGCCTTCCTGCCTGGAAGAAGGGCTGGTCTTTCCCCTGCCAGGCCCCCTGCATAGCTCTTCCACCTCTCCTCTGTCTCCTGGCTCCGGGTGGATCTCGTGAAGTTCAGGTCTTGCTGTGGGACTCTGCTGCTGGAAACCCTCACCAGAAAGTCCCCTCTGAGAATCATCATAGCTTCCTGGAAATCACAACTAAGCAAAATCACCTAGAGCCCAACCCGTTTGACCCTGGGCGCCCTGACATAAACGCGCCTTCAGTTTCTATGGCAGGTTTCTGCTCACCAGATGTCACCGAGTTTCGAACTAAAGATCTGAAACGCTGATGGTAACCCGTGAGTTGTCTTCATTCCTTCATTGCTCCATTGTCTGACTTGCTTGTTCCACTTCAGGGTCAAGGGTGTTTGGAACCAATTCTGGCAGCTCAGGGTCCAGGTAGGCGCCCACTTGGACAGGACCCCCTTCCATGACAGGGCATGCGCTCACGTGCGCACGCACACGTGCGCACACACACACACGCTCACTTGACTGGCACCACTGAGACTCACCCATGAACCTCATCTGTGTGGGAGGAAATCCAAGCAGGTGGAGATTATGCCAGCCCCATGCAAACAGCGACCCCCATTGCCATTGGGAACGGAATCTTTTCTCATCAAAGTGATAATGAAATGACCTTGGGTGAAGTGAGGCTGTTGGAGGACTTGCTACAAATGGCTGTTCGAGGACCAGGTTGGAGCCCAACGCATGATGGGACTCCCGGGGCCGCAGGACCTGCCCACCTGCCTCCCTCGTCTGCTTTCCTGCCGTGCTCCCACAGGCTGTGCTCCCGGGACCTGTGCTCCTGCGCGTCAGACTCACAGCCTCTCCCTGCTTCTCCAGCTGTGCCCGCTGCCTGCAGCCCCTCACACAGAAAACCCCACCGACCCTCCCCCGCCACCTCTGGGGGGCTTTCCAGACTCTGCCGGAGACAGCTGCTTCCGTGTGCTCCCTACCAAGCAGGGGAGGGGCCTGTAAGAGCTGAGCTCAGAGGGGTGGTCGGGCCAGAGCACGCACGGTGGACGAGTGCTTGGAGCTGGCCAGCTGGGGCGCCGAGGAGGCATTTGTTTCTGCGCAAACATGACATGATCCAACTCACGATTTCCAAGGCTCCCTCCTCCCTCCCTTTGCATTAGAGACTTAACCTGCCCTCTTCCCTGCTGCCCGCAGCACCAGGAAGGCAGGGCTGTGTCCTCGGGCATCTCGGGCTTAGCACGCTGCCCGCCCTAGCGCAGCTCGCAGATGTATGTGGCATGGCTCCCGGCGCCCCTGCACCCTCGGCTTCCATCGTCACTGACAAAGCAGAGGGGCAGGTATTCCCATTCTGTAGTGCACAGGGGTCTATAAAACAGCCCCCAAAAAACAACTAACCAAAAGGAAGCCCCACCATAGGCTGCCGTGCACCATGCGGGGGTGGGGGGCATCCGGGTGCAGGGGCAGGCCGTCTGGGGGCACAGGTTGTCCTCTGTTCATCAGGCCCCACTAGCTTTGGGGTTCCATGTAAATAACCTGCTCATCCCACAGCTGATGAGAGAGCCAGGTGTGCCCTTCCCGTCTCCTTCCCAGGAAGTGGGCAGTGTCCATCTGCTCCCAAGGACCTCGGTGCCTTCTCTGTTTTCTCCCCTGGGGTGGGCCGCTCGGTTCCCCATGCTTGGGGCTTTGAAAGAAGTGCCCTCGGCTGGCACCTGTGCGCTTCGGGAAGACCTGATCGGGGGGCAGCTGTGCCTGCCGTGCGCACCTATGGGTGCTGCGGGATTGTGTGAAAGGATGACCTCTGGCCAGCGGAGTCATTTTATTTTTAGTTGGCACCCGAGACAAAGCAGCCCTTTCAATACACCCGGGGCATATAGGCCGCCAGGACTTTTTCAGTGAGATTGCAGGAAATTTGCCAAGTCGTTCGGGGCCTGTAAATTAGGCCTTGTTTAAAAATTTAGATAAAGCCCAATGTGAGAGAGAAATGCTTTCATAACATTAACTGTGAATTACACTGAAAAGCCCTTTCAAGTTAAATGGAACCGTTCTCTGGAAGCAGAGAAACATGAAATGCTTCAAATGTCAAAAGAGTTTTCATTTATTGTCCCAAGCGCAACGCGGGCGTTTTATGTGGTTTAATAGTTCAGATGCACATGTAAATGGAATGTGCTTGGAGGATGGCCGGCCTGGTGAGGAATCTATTTTCACAAATCTGCCTCATTTTATTTCATCTGCAGTAGCCCCACAAGGGGCAGTACTGCTCACTGGCTCCGGACCACGAGGCCCATTCCTGACCGTGCACTCCTGATGCCGGAGCACCACGAACCCATGACAAAGAGGGGGCTGGTCCTACCCTAAACATTCATTCTTAGAGAGACGGTTCCGTGTGGGGCCATGGCAGGGGCCTCGCGGGTCACCGCTCAGAGGTGTCGGTGTCGCCCTCTGTTTCCTTGTTAGTGGCTGACACTGAAAGCATTTCCTTTCCCAGCCTTCTCTGCGTTGGTCTGCCTTACTGACTTTGCCCCAGTGGAGGCCCTGCTGTAGAGACCGACCCCGTGGCTGTTTCGCTTACGTGTGTGTCCTGGCGTGTCCTGCACTGCAGTGTCCCCCGGGAGTGTGTCCGCCAGAGCTTCCCTGCACCCACAAGCCATTGTCGGATACCTGCAGGGCCTCCGAGAATTCCCTGCTCTCTACAGAGATAGCATCAGATTCTTCAGGTCAAGGGCTTTGTCTCCCAGGCAGGTGCCAGCTGCAAGCCCAGGCCACCTCGCCTCTGACTACCGGACTGTGGCTCAGGTCCCCACAGCCCCCTCCTTCAGGTGCTTGTGCGAATCCAGATGACTGTTTGCGCTTCTGACCGCCTGGCTGTAAGTCAGAGGTTCCTAGGAACACCCCCCTCCGGTTTGATTAATTTGCCAGGATGGCACACAGATTTCAGGGAGCCCGTTCACTCACTAGGTCGCCGATTCACTCAAAGGTTACTAAGGAGTAGGAATCACCAGCCAGATGGCCGAGCATAGGCAAGGCAGGGGGAAGACATGGGCCTTCGTGACCTCCAGTATCACTAAGCGGAAGTGCTCCAAAGCCCTTTCCACTTGGGTTTTTATGGGGGCTTCATTCCATAGACATGAGTGACTATCTGACTGGCTGTTGGCAGTTGAACGCAACCTCCAGCCTACATCCATCCCTAGAGGTGGGAGGTGCTAGGGAGGGACTGAGAGGTCCACACTCTATTCATGTCAGTTTCCCTGGCAACCAGCCCCCATTTGAAGGTGTTTTTCAAAAGCTACCTTCATGAATACAAGAGACACCTCTACCAATCTCAACACTTAGGAGATCCCCAGAGGAGCTATGAACTAGAAGCTGTGGATGGAAACTTTGCATCCTTATCAATAAAATGAGGACCAATAATATACCTTATCTGGTAGGCTTGCTGCAAAGATTGAATAAGATAAAGCATATAAGTGTAAAGTCATTGTTTTTATGACATAATTTTATTGCTAGTATACAGTGATTACCCCTCCCTGCAGATCCATTGCTCTTCTGGCAATAGCCTCTAAAATTTGGTTTGGAAAACCAAATTTGTGGCTTTAGGCTATGAGGTTTATAAACCACTCTGAACCTCCTGCCCTATCCTCTGTCCAGATCTTTAAGTCAAATAACTTAGTCATTTAGAGATACAATCAGAATGAATCAAAGAGTTCCTATAAAAGCTACTAGGAAATGACTCTTTGTACTGGGGTCTGGAGGATGAAAAGGATGGAGCTGCTGCATCCATCTTGTCACCATGAGGTAGGAGCCTAAATCAAGTCCCTGGTCCATGGGCATTTCATTTGCATGCACCCACATATTCTCTTTATTTTTAAGCTAGCTTGCATTGGAATGTCCATCAGTCACAACCCAAAGGGTCTAATTTGATGCATCACACCCAGAGACGCTAAAGCTTGGAAAGATCCCACAGGCAGAAAGAGGTGACCCTATTTGCAGGGGAGGGTGGAGCAGGGACACAGACCCCCCTGGCTCCAGATACTCTTTCCTCCCACCCCAGGGTTCTGTTGCTGCCTCCGGAAGATCATTCTGGAGCTTCCAGCTGGCAGCTCCTGCATGCACCCAGACGTGTGACTCCAGATTGTACACATGACGACATCTCACCTCACACAGTGTACTTGAGAGCCTGCATCCTCCGGCAGCCTGGATTCCTCCCAGGAAACGAGGTGGCGAAAGTTCCCAGGCAGTTGCTGCCCTCAATTGTGGAGGAAGCTTAGATGCACTTCATGGGTTCATGTAGCTGAATCTCTGCACTGTTTTTATACAGAAAGGAGAGTGACGCGTGAGATCTGGGGTCGGCCCTGCTAATATCACACCGCAAATTCCAGCAAGCAGCCCCAGGTTTTTAATAAATGTTATTTTGATTGTATTTCAAAGTTTGGAGAAGATAAAGTGACACATTTTCACAGCTCCCTGTCAAACCAAAGCGTGGCTGCCAGACTGTTAAGTTTAAAAAAGGCAGGAAAGGGAGCAACTTCTGTGAAACATCTTCATGGCAATGTCACGTTTCGCAGAGGCTTTGCCCTAATTCTCATTTCCCCCCGCATCATCATTTATAGGTATACCTCTCTCAGTGTCGCAAGGCTTTCTGGGGTCGGGTGGAATGGCAGGTAAATGATTACAATAATTGCATCAGTCAAAGCATGTTTGGAATGTATGTATTTACTTGTTTTTATTTCAAAGCAAACTTTCATGAGGCATGGTGTTCCTATAGTGGTTGCTTTTTAAGGGAACTCAATGCAAATCCTTCTGTAAACAGATGTAGCCACCTATTGGGGAAACACTTACTCTGGTGCCTACATCAGAAAATCTCTCATGGAAAAACTAGATTAGTGACATACAAATCGCCTATGTTGAGAAAAGTAAATGGAAGTTCCAACATTTGCTGAGGAAGTTGAACAAACCCCCAGCAGGAGTATCTTTCCTTTCTGTCTCTTTTTTTTTCTCTCTTGCACTCCCTGAAGCTACAGGTAATCCTCTCTTTTTGCCCACTTGCATATTTTTCAGCTACAACTGATCCAGCACAGTTGGTGCCAAGTGTACCATCCCATGGCTACCATCTGCACCCCCTACCCACCCTGACCACCTTTGCTGGTGCCAGGTATAGGCTGTGACTGGACCACATCAACTGTGAAAGAGTAACTCAAGAGCTGCACTCTGTACCAAGGCAGCCCCCTATTTGGAGGGAGAACAAGATGCACTTCAAATGATCAGATCTTCTGATTCCAAGACTTCAGTGGGCAGAATAATGGACACCCAAGTTGTCCATGTCCTTATCTTGCAAACCTTTTGTGGGAGACCAGAGGGTGAGAGTCAGGGAAGGAGACAAATCAGAGAGAGTTCAGTGCTTGAAGGGGACCACAGGCCAAGGGATGCAGGCGGCCTCAGGAAACTAGAAGATGCTGAGCAGTGGTTTCTCCAGAAACCACTGTATATGTGTATATGTGGATGTCCCATGAGATCCACTTTCAAAAACAAAATAAAGTCATTGTAGCAAGTTTGTTTGCTTTTAAAAAATTCATTAGTTTTTTGAATGACATACCATTGTTGTTCATCCTTCTTAGTAAGCTGACAGTTTAGGATCTGCACCTTAGGAGTAGTTACCTTGCTCTCCAACCACCAAAGCACCCATAGTCCCCCACCATAGTTCATTGTCCTCTTCCTCTACCCCATTCTCTTCTCTCCCACTCTGAATGCCTCAGATTTATCTCAGCTTTCAAGCATTGGTTTTAACATTGGTCTTTGTCTGATCCTTTGTTTGGTTTCTCTATAACCCACATATAAGCGACACCATTCGGTTCCTATCTTTCTCCTTCTGGCTTATTTTGTTCGGTATCATCCCTTCCAGCTCCATCCATATTTCTTCAAATGGCATGCATTTATCATTTTTGATCACTGAGTAGTATTCCTTTGTGTCTGTGTACCACATCTTCTTGATCCACTCATCTGTTTTGGGCACATGTATTGTTTCCATATCTTGGCTCAAATCGTGCTACTATAAATATAGAAGTGCATGTTTCCTTTTGAATGAGTGCTTTTGTGTTCTTTGGGTAGGTACCTGGGAATGAAATTGCTGGGTCATATGGCAGATCCATTTTTAGTCTGTGGTCTACTAGGAAACCTCGGTACTACTTTCCTCGGTACATGCTTTTCCATACTGGATTAGTCTGCATTCCCCCAACAGTGCATGAGTTTCCTTCTTCTCCACACCCTCCCTCACCAGCACTTTTTTGATGGGGTTATTTGTTTCCTTTTTGTTGCGTTGTATGAGCTCTTTGATCTTTGATATCAGCCCCTGGTAGCAAGTTCTTTGACCCAATACTTTTCAGACATAGATCTTAAGAGGAAATGTTGAAAGACATGTCACATAGAGCAAAAAGAAGACAACCCTGTGTTTTAAAGTTAAAAAAACAAAAACAAAACAAAACATCCACTTTCAGATTTCTGACCCCAGAACTATAAGGTGACACATTTGTGTCCTCTTATGCAACTGTGTGTGGGAATGTGTTTAGGAATCTAACACAGACTTTCACTCTCTAAAGCATTAAAATAACACATCAGCCTCAACTCTCACACTGTAGGAACATAATTCACTCTTCCTTTGATGATTCAGAAGATACTTTAAATTCCTACAGTGCCTTGGGGACATGGTTATGAAGATAAGTTCCCATTATGTTAGCGCTGGTGCAGAGAAAGCCTGAATGGACAGAATGTAAACACTTTAAAAAATAATAGTAATAACTTGGAGTGGTAAGAAACCTGCTCCAATTGCTAAGTCCAGAACCTGAGAGCCAGGTGAGCCGTGGATCCCGATTCAGCATCACACTGCCTTGCTTCTGAGCCTGCCCTGCTGCCTGAGGCTCTTCCTCGGAGTGTCCTACACGGTGGAGCCAGAGCCAGCAGTAAATAAGGGGTTTGCAGAGAACGGCCCATTCTTTTCCTTCTCTTTGCCTGCCTGGCTCCTATTAATGTCACAAGGAGTTATGGGTGTGGATCTAGAAGGCAATGGATGCCATTCATTGTAATATAGCCACGCATGGAACCCCACACTTAGGCGCAAGTGCACTTCAGCCGTTCCTTCCTCCCCATTTCCCCCAGAGCTATGGATCAAACACCTCCCAACTCCACCTTTATCAAGCCTGGCTGATAAAAGATGAAAGATCACTAAGGATGTTTTTCTCTTTTGTCTTAAACATTTCCATTTCATAACCATACACAGAGAATCCGTCTTCACAAATGGATTCTCCCTTAGCAGGAGGCTGGATATTTAGGTGTGTGTCAGTGAATAATACTGATTGTGGATTCCAGTCCCTGGTCGCTGGGTAGCAAAACAGGAGCGGGCTCTGGTCACCTGCGGGGTAGGGAGCTCTTGTATGTGTTTGGGGTCTGGTTGCTTAAGTCTTGGCTCCTTCTCCCAGCCTTCTGTTATTTCCTGTTTATGTAGCCTGGCTTTGTGAGTGCTCTGCCTTTTATGAGGCATAGCAGGCAGGCCTGTCCTGAGGCTCTGGCCAACCAGGTGCAGGCTTTGGAGGGGGCCTTGCAGAGATCCCAGAGTGCTGACAAGGAAAGGAGTTTCCCAGGGCTGGCGTGCACAGAGAACGTCTAGCACGTTCTTCTCCTGGGTCAGCTAGCACCTCCCCCAAGCAGGAATGCACTCAAGGAGCGGGTAGTAAGAACATTCACCTCACCTCTGTGCTCCCGTAGAAAAAAATAATTGAGAGGTAAGTGGCTCAGAAATTGGAGTACTGGGGCCTCCCCGGTGGCGCAGCGGTTAAGTGCTGCGCTGTGGAGCTGTTGGCAGCGGCGACGTGAGCTCGACGCCCGGCCAGGGAGAATCCCACATGGCGCGGCAGACCTCTCCTGCCTCGCCCGCTGCTCCCCTCAGCAGTGTATTTCTGATCTGCCTGTTCTGCTCCCCGCTCTGTCTCTGGTGAACCCTCTCGCCGTCCCACTCCTCTGGCCTGTACCCCAACTTGTATGTATAAATAAAAAAAAAAAGAAATTGGAGTACTGGGCCCAGCTGCTGACGGAGGCTGTAGCTTTGCCTGTAACAGCCAAATAACCTGGACAGGACCCCAACTGCAAATGTCAGCTTCCCCACTGGTGCAGTGTGGCGGGGGCAATGGCGAGATGGCACTTACTGCGTAGATATCATGGGGAAGGGGAATCAGAGAGCTCATTACTTATTTATTTGTACTGGCTTGTGCTTAGTATCCAGCAGATGCTGGTTTTTTTGTTGTCGTTGATGGGGGGCTGTGACGGAAGAGGTTCGTTAAGCACACAGTTCTGGAATGCAGACTCCTCAGTGCAGGGACCCAGCACTGGGCTTTGGGCCGGTGCCTTACTGCTCGGATTGGGGGTCCCCCTTACCAGACCCGTGGGGGCACCTGGCAAGTGTGCCGGTCTGTGCCGGGCGCCTGGCCAGCACCAGGCCAGAGTTTGCTTCCGCCGCTACTGTTACTGCCACCTGCTGCTGCTAAGAGTCACTGGGTGCCTTCCAGACCGCCCTGAACCATCTTCTCCCTTGGCCGTGTCCTCAAAGTGCTTTTGGAGACGTGCTTTCGCCTGTTCCTGTGCCTCAGCTATAGCAGACGCGAAATAATTTGACCAGTGGCTCCGATCAGGGAAATTTGAAAAAGTCTGCAGACATTTGCGGACGTCACGACGAAGGCGGTGCTGCTGGCAAACCTAGTGGGTGGGGAGAGGGGTGCTACTGATCACCCATCAGTGCACAGGAGCACCCCAACAATAAAAGCTGGCGCGCCAAGGTTGAGACCCTGCGTCAGATGATGCTGCCGGGCATGTTACGGCTCTCAGCACCCTGACTCGTGTCATCCCCTCGGGCCTTCTGTTTCTACCAGGTCTGTGCGTTGTCCCATAAAGTAGAGTAAAAACAGACTCTGCTGCCCCACCGTCGAGCCGGCCTCGGTTAAACGAGCCCAACTGAAAGAGGAAAGAACTGGGAAAGAGGGGAAGGGGCCCGGGTCCCCAGAACACAGACTCCCCATCTCAGATGTTCCTATTTTGGGGTGACTTTGGACAGCTCATCCCCTCTCTGGCCTTCAGGTTTCTCATCTGTCAGATGAGGGCTGGCATACATGTAAGTTTCCATTCTGAATTATAACTTCAAAAATCGCACCCAGTGCCACCCTCTCTCGGTCCCGGTAGAGAATAACTGGGGTGGTGGCGGCAGCCCTGGCTGATACCCGAGGCGAGGGGAGTGGAGCCCGTTCCTCGATGCGTCTTGGGCCCTTTGGACTGGAGGCCTCTTGTCGGGTGTTTTCTCTTTGCCCTGTCCTAAAGCCCCTCTGATTGTGACTTTGAGCCCTCACTGGACCAGCTGTTCCTGTTCCAAATCATCACATCCCCTCATCAGCCCTCGAGGCAGGACCGTCTCCCCCTCACCCACCGCCAAAGAGGGAAACAGGCACGAGCAGGCCTTTTCCGGTTGCTGGTCTCGGGAAAGTGGGGGTCTGACATCACAGGACTCTCTCTTGACCACGTAAGGAGTAAGAGACGCTCTCTGGGGATGGCAAGGGGTAAGCGCCCCCCACCCCCAGCGAGCCTCAGCCCTCACATCTGGCTCCTCTCCAGCAAGGAGACCCTAACAGTTTAATTTGGGGATGAAGCTAATTGGAGAGGTGCCAGCCTCCTTGGGAGGGGAGAGATAAGGCCTGAGGAAATAGCAGAAGCTAAATCACCCTCCACCCCAAATGCAAGCTAAGGGGAAATCCGACCTGAAGTTCAGGCATCTCACAGGAAGGCGAGCGCCTGGGAGGGGCACTTTCAAAGGAGACTCTGGAGGGAGGAACTGAGCTGACCCTCAGGCAAACTGCCCACCCCCCAGCCCGGCCCCTCAGGCTTCTTCATCCCTTTGTTGTGTGCCCTCTCCGTGCTGGGGTTTCCCCTCCCCGCTGTGGCCTGGGAGGCTTCGCTGCTGTTGTAGGGTTGCTTGCCGAGGACCAGAGCGAGTTCACACTCACGGAGCACCTCTGTGTGCCAGGCCCTGAGCTCAGGTGTGTACTTGCTGGAGAGGGAAACTGAGGCCCAGAAATGTCGTGGCTTGCCAAGGTCCCAGGCTGGGAAATGGTGGAGAGGTCCTGGGCTTCTGGTCAACCCCCGCCCCAACTATCTCAGACAGTAAGGGTTCTCAGCAGCGCCCCCCATAGTCAGCGGGAACTTCCTCCATAGTCAGCGGGAACTTCCTTGAAGGTTGTACCTTCCAAAGATTCAGGTTGAGGTGACTCTTCAACAGATCTTGTTCCTTCTACTTCTCCATTCCCCCGCCACTCCTCCAGTGCAGGCTGCCATCCTCTGACACCTCCGTAAACAGCAGCGACCTCCCCACAATCTCCCTGCCTCCTACCTTCTATGCTTTGCCAGCCCCTGCCCCACCCCCTCCACCCCGCCCATCTGCAGCAGAAGCTGATCTCCACAGGTGCTGTTACTTCTCAGCACAGATCCTGTAGCGCATCTTTGTCCTCCCGGAGCCTCCCCTGCCCACCTCTCCACCATCACCTTAGGCTACTCCTTTCTAAAGTCGCTTCCGTCCCTGTAATGCACCTTTTGCATTAAGTGGGTCTTTGTATGTTCCCTCGGCCTGGAAGGTTGGACAAGCAGCACCCCAGACTCAGGGACTCCAAGGCTGAGACCCTCATTCAGGAATCTGACACCCCACCCCAGGAGGGTCTGGCAGGCAGAACAGAGACAGAAGAGAGGCCTCCTTCGTGGATCCCCCTTTAAGCCCTGAGTCGGGTAAATATCCCCAGTGCTGCTCCCCCAGCCGCTTTCTAAGCTGGAAATGAAACGTCCAACTGTAAAAATGTGATGCGTGCTACAAGCCAGCTTAATGGTTTTCTGAAACATTAAAAATTAATGCTCAACATCAACACTTTTAGTGGTCAAATGTCCCCCATGGAGTTCAATGACTGGAAATTGTCCCCATAGGGGACGTTGGGGACCAAGACTTTGGGTCTTTTTGGAATGGTATAAATGCCCTGTGGAATGGAAGCCAGAGCTGGGGAGCTTCCTCCCCTCCCAGCTCCCCCAGTCTCTGCTCTCTCTGGCTGTTGGTAGATATCTGAGACCTCTTATAACCCTGGCTTGTTTTTCCTCTCCTAATTCTGCATGCAGCCCAGCCGGTCAGCCCATGGGTGAGCTGGAATAGGCCAAATCATATGACTGGTGGACACTCAGCCCCATCTCCTTCGATTTTGATTCTTGCCACCCAGGGCGAGGCGGTGAGGCTGTCGTTCTGGGCGGCTGCCTCTGGGCCCGTCTCCATCGATCCGCCCTGACTCTCACTGGCTTCTGGAATTTGTAATGAATCCCCTGCTTGGTCCTCACATCCCCACCCCATGAGGTCAGAGAGAAGGGGGTGTGTGAAGGTCAGGAATGCCAGTCTGTAACATGCATGGTTGCTAAGCACCCCAGGTCCAGGTGGAGAGGGAGGCCGGCAGGCACAGCTTGGAATCTGGGCAGCCTCAATGGAAGATTGTTCAAGAAAAGCTCTCAGTTTGTTGGGTCTGAAACAGCAATATTTTTTAAAACCCAATCTGCTGCTCAACTAAGTTTAAAAACACCCCTTTATATTTTAGATAATAAAGCTCAAAATCATTCACTATATTAAATGCTGCTTAATAAAATTATGGTCTAACGAGCTGCCTAATTTGTGTTTGCCAGGTTTCAACCGTGTGGGAAACGCTCTGATACTGTTGAGTCAGTTGCAGGTGGAATAAGCCTCTGTGGTACTCCTGTAGGGGAGGCAATAAGTTGGGATCTTTGTGGTTCCGTTAAACAGAATTTCTCTTACATGCCTGTCCCTTTTCTTGCTGGCACACATGCCAAACTAGGGGTCCATGGCAACCCGGGTGCCAGGGTAGTCTCTAATTGTAACAATTAGCAGGGGGTAGGCAACCCTAGAGATCTGCTGTACTTGGTTTCTATGCTGGGTTTACAGCATCACCTCCTTAGGAAATCACTAACTTCTTATCTTAATGCTTTCCAAAAGTGTCCATCCTTTGCTTTGCAGGCAAAAATCCTGAATGCTACAGCCTGGCAGGAATCTTAACCTTTTGTCGCAAAATTCAGTACAAACAGAAAGTTTGCAACATGTCTTCTGACCTGGTATGCAAGCTGCCCCAGGGCCTTATTAGCACATGCTGTTTGCTCTGTTTGGCCAACTCTTTAGTCTCAGGCTTCATATGCTCACCTCTACCTCCTTTACCTTATTAGCTCCTGTTTCTGTATCAGGTTTGAGATGAAATGCATCTTTGTTTGGAAAGTCTTACTGAACTCCCAGTTCTCTGCTATGAGTCTCTGTGCTTTGGCCAGTACGTTGTTATTCACCTCCTCATTCTGCTTGCATTGAGCTGGCCATATTCTTAGGCAGCTTTTCTCTGTAGTGGCAAAGTGGCTGAGCAAACCCGTAAGCACCTATTCCCTATATGAACCACAAAACGTCATGCCCAGCAGTTCCAGCAAAAATCCTGGGTCATTTATCCACCAATGAAGCATTTCTACCATGAATCTGATTGGCCAGGCTGGGGCCATGAGCTAAGAAGCAGAGTTAGTGCCTCTCACATTTTATTATATTCTCCCAATGACACATGGATATGGCAAGGTCAGACCAGGAGGAACATTTAGATTATAAACCTCAAAATAAGGAAGAATACTGGTCAGAATATGTAATGAAGTCTTAAAACCCAACAGTGAGAAAACAAGCCCACTTTTTAAAATGAACAAAAGACTTAAGCAGACTCCTCAGCTGGAAGGATATACAGACAGCAAATAAGCCTATAAAAAGATGTCCAATGTCCTTTGGTAATTTTAATGCAATTTAAGAACACAACAAGATCCCATTACATGCCAATTAGCATGGCTAAAATTAGAGATGGATAATACTAAGTGCTGACAAACCTAGAGCATACCTGGATCTCCTGGAGTGGTGAAATGGCACAACCTCTATAGAAAACACTTTGGCCTTTTCTTACAAAGTTAAACATCCATCTGCCATAAATCTCAACAGTCTCCCTTCTGGATATTTATCTTAGAGAAATAAAGGTTCACACAAACACCTGTGCACGAATGTTTGTGGCAGTTCTACTCATGATCAAAGTGGCCCAAGTGTCCTTCAACAGACAAGTGGAAAAGCAAGTCATGGCACTTACATACAGTGGCAAACTGCCTTGCCATAAAGAATGTATTTTTCACACCCTGGAACTGCTAGGCATTAGGCTGAGGGAAAGCCACAGCCCTCAAAGGTCACATCCTGTACAAGGGCTTGTAAGACAGTGACCAGAAGATAGAACCTCAGTGATGGAGAGTAGATTTGGGGTAACCAAGGACCAGGTGTGGGGTGAGGGCATGCCTGGAAAGGGACAAAAGGGGGTTTTTGGGTGATGGAACTGTGCGGTGTTCTGGTTATACAAACCTATATATGTGTTAAGACAGAGTTGTACTCTCCCCCAAAGTCAGTTTTATTGTGAAAAGTTTTGTTTCTGTGGTAGAAAGGAGAAATGAATAAGGAGGTGAGGGGAGCAGCCATCTGATCACCTTGGTCCCCCTTTCTAATAGATTCCCTTTGTTAAGTTAGAACAGAATTTCTCAAACCGCACACTATTGACATCATGGGCAGGATAATCTAGGTGGAGAGAGCTGTGCATTATAGGATGTTCTCAGTAACTCTAGTCTCTACACACCGGATGCTGGAAGCAGCCCCCTTCCGCAAAAACACCCCCAGCATTGTTAAGTATGTACAGGAACGCAGTTCCTTCTGGTTGAGAAGCTCTGGGCCAGCCCGAGTGTTCCATTACTTGCAAAGTAACCTCCAGTTGGCTGTTCCTTTCTCAGAGACATAGTCACTTTCACCCTGTCCCGTTGCCTCCTTGTGACAGCTGCCCAAGAACATGGCAGCTGTAAGTTGGATACATGGAGGATAGAACCCTTGGATCATGTGAGACTGTGAGCCTCTATTTCTTGCAGTCCTGGGCAACCACACCCAGGTCCACTCTTTTCCCTCCTCTCTCCATACCATGTCACCCCATTTTGTTCCCATGTCCATTACATGGCAAAGAAAGACTAAGCCCTGCACAGTTATGGGCTCCACTTGGTGGAGGGTTAAACCCACATTTTAGCTACATCTTGAGCCTTAGGTTTTCCCTGGGCTCATTTTAAAGCTCAGGAAAGCCATTCCACTATTTAAATATAGAAGGGTAACATGTTTTAATAATCATACCCCAGGGCATAGTTTTTCCTGTTGCATGAAAAAATAATGGTCAAAACAGCCCACAGCCAATTGCAAAATTATGTAAAATAATGAAAAGAAATCTAAATCTGTATGCCTTCCATCACACTAGACCACCTTTGCTGCAGTGCTGAATTTCCTTCTTCACATACCTCCCCTCCTGGGATAAAGATGGGGAGTCGTTCAAGTCTTTATTTCAAAAAGACTACATATTCCAAAGAGAAGCATAGTCCATTAACTTAGGAACCTGCAGTCAAGTTTACTGAATTGTCTTGTAATTGGAGAAAGGTCAGAGAGCTAGAAGTTACTTTAGGATACCTGGTTATAAACCCATCGTTGCAAAGACTGGCTGGTAGGTCAAAGATGGAGCAGGCTGGGTGACACTGCTGTGGTGAATAAGTTAGACCGTTCATGCCCAGTGTGAAGACTGAAGTGCCTTCTCACAGCTACAGAATTGTTGCCATGTGGGAATCTGTGTCTGGAGCTGTCAGATCTTACGTGCTTTCAATATAAGCTGTCAACTTGACTCTTTACTTGGCCCCTCATGATTTGTAAATGCTGCAGTAAATTCAGACAGAAAAGAACAAGTCTGCAGGCTAGGTATATCCTGCAGCCCAAGAGATTGTGACTTCTCCTCTACGCTGCCCTCTGCAGAGCCCTGGGAAGGAAGCTTAGCAGGATATTCAATGCTGTCACTACCTCCCCCACCAACGCCCAGTTGCTCCCCATCTCCCAGTCCTAGTGGGTCCTTCCTGCCCATTCTTTTCTACCTCAACTCTCTCAACAAGATGAGAATGAAGCCCTTCTCCCCTTTATTAATGGAAGTTTTCCATAAGAACCATTTCAATTTAATCTTAACCACAGCTCCACATGAAGGCCCACATGAAGAAAGCAGGTTATGAAGTTGCATGGACAGAGAAATCATGTCTGTGTAAAGTTTCCCACATGGAAAGTGGGCATGTAAATTGATGCAGCCACTATGGAAAATAGTGTGAAAATTCCTTTAAAAAGTGAAACAGAATTATCACACAGTCCAGCAATCCTACTTATGAGTATTTATCCAAAGGAAATGAAATCACAGTATCTCAAAGAGACACCTACACCCCCATGTTCATAGCAGCATTATTTACTGTTACCAAGAAGATATGAAACAACCTACGTGTCCATCAGTAGATGAACAGATAGAGAAAATGTGATGTGTTAGTGTCCATTGTGTGTATATACTGTGGAATATTATTTAGCTGTGAAAAAGAAGGAAATCCTGCCATTTGCGACAATCTAGATAAACTTCGAGTGTGTTATGCTAAGTACAATAAGCCAGACAGAGAAAGACGAATATTGTATGATATCACTTATATGTGGAATCTAAAAATACCAATCTAGAAAACAGATTGGTGGTTGCTAGAGACAGGGGATAGCAGGTGGAGAAAATAACTGAAGGAGGTCTTAATTATATGAGTCAATCACTGAAATGTAACATACAGTATGGTGACAGTAGTTATAATACTGTAGTATAAATTTGAAAGTTGCTAAGAGAGAAAATCTTGAAAGTTCTCTCCATAAGAAAAAAATAGTTGTAACTACATGAGGCAATAAACATAGCTGAATTTATTGTTATGATTATTTTGTAGCACACACATATACCAAATCATGTTTTATACATTATACTAATACAATGCTCTATGTCGAGTATACTTTAATAAAACTGGTCAAAAAGAAATGATAACAAAGAGATTAGAAGGAAACACAGCAAAATATTGACAGTAGTTTGCACTGAGCGTGGCAATAGAGGCTATTTTTTTCCATCAACTTTCTGGTATTTATCAAGTTCTTCATGCTATTACTACTAATTTATAATGGAAAAAAATTTTGTGAAAGAAATCCTACTTGGACACTAAGTGAGCTACAGAAAGAGAGAGAGAGAGATTGATATTGAGAGAACATTGTCTAGTGGCACTTGGGGAGCATAAATGTTTTTTTTTGAAAGATACTCATGAGTTTATTTAACCCAGTGGTAGAGCATTTGATCTTAACCTACCTAAAGAGAAACTGGACTCGCCCCCACACAGGGCACCTGTTGAGTGAGATTGTGGGAGGGAGGTTGTATTGCAGAGAGGCTGTGCTAGATGTTTCCCTACGGAGTGCTAAGCGTAAGGGGTGCGACTTGACCACCATAGGAGGAGCCCCTTCCAGTGCATCCTTAAACAAGGACAGGACAGAAGGATGGAGCCCTCCACACACAGGATTTCTCCTTCTCCGCATACTTATGGGAGTTGGAGAACAAGAGGCACTGTTGGAAAAAGAGGAGAAATAGCAGGGCTGGCTCATAGAAAGTGCTGCCTTGTTCATGCCCCCTTGGAACCATCCCCTCCCCCCCATCTGGGCTGAGTTGCAGATGGCTCAGGGAGTCTGTTTGAGCTTTGGTGCATGAGATTCTGCTGCCCTGAGTTACATCTTCTGCCTGGCTGCATCTTCACATTAAATATTTGCAGTGTGGTGCTCCCAGTTCTTACAAGTCGGCAACAAAGGGATTTTTTTAATTGTTTTTTTATTATTGTTATTTATGTCTTTTACATTTTGTATTCCCCTTGGGCAGCCCACCACCAATTCACCCGTGATCCATCTCCATGGTCCCCTGTATTTGCCTCTCTTCCATTTTGTGCCCTTATCCTCCCCTCCCCCCCCCCGCCACTGAGTGTCTCTCTCCCACCCGGCCTCCCTATAGTCCTGTTATAAGTGAAACCATTCGATATTTTTCTTTTTCTTTCTGGCTTATTTCACTGAGTATGATTCCCTCTAATTCCATCCATGTCACTGCAAATTGCATGTGTTTATCTTCTTTGAATGCTGAATAGTATTCCATTGTGTATATGGACCACATCTTCTGGATCCAATCATCTATTTTTGGACATCTGGGTTGCTTCCATACCTTTGCTATTGTGAACAGTGCCGCAATGAACATAAGGGTGCATGTATCCTTTCAGATTAGTGTTTTTGTGTCCTTTGGGTAAATTCCCAAAAGTGGTATTGCTGGGTCGTATGAAAGACTCATCCCTCAAAGCGAAGGAAGTGAGAGACAAGATAAACAGATGGGATTATATCAAAATAAAAAGCTTCTGTACAGCAAAAGAGACATTAACCAAAACTAACAGACACCCTACCAACTGGGAAAAGATCTTTGCATACAATACATCTGATAAAGGACTGATAACAAAAATTTACAAGGAACTCACACAACTCAACA
>PVIJ01001790.1:47638-131735 GCA_004024925.1 Scalopus aquaticus
ATCAAAAAATGGGCAGAAGAGTTCAAAAGGCACTTCTCCAAAGAAGAAAAGCAAATGGCCAACAGATACATGAAAAAATGCTCAACATCACTTATAATCAAGGAAATGCAAATCAAAACCACTATGAGATACCACCTCACACCTGTGAGGATGGCACACATTAAAAATACAGGCAACAACAAATGCTGGAAAGGATGTGAGAAAAAGGAACTCTTCTGCACTGCTGGTGGGAATGTGAACTGGTCCAACCACTATGGAAAGCTGTATGGCGATTCCTCAAACTGCTAAACATGGCAACAAAGGGATTTGAATGAACTCATCAGTTCTGTCCACACCTTCAGATTTTCCAGAACGACTTTCCAACTGCCTCAGTCGCAGAGTGTGCCCTGACTGGTTTGCCATGGGAGCCTCACAGGCAGAGCTAGTTACTGCGGGGCAGGCACACAGGGATGTTCTGTGTGCTGGTGGCCAGGTCCCTGATCTGCAGGCCCACAAAGGTTTGCGCTCATCTCAGGGCTCCACAGGACAGATTCCCGCCATCACGACCCCCACACCTCTGCCAAGGCCTAATTATCTCTGCCACTGACAGAGCACTTACTTTATACCAAACTTGGTCCTAAAATCTTTACATTTAAGAGTTGAGGAGGCACTATTGTTATTATCACTTTATGGATGGAGAACAGAAAGAACAAGGGATTTGCCCAAGGTCACACAGCAGGTAACTGGAAGAGCTGGAATTTGTACCTACACAGTGCTCTCCACAGTACTTGAGTAGGGGGAAGCAGTCAGTGGTTTACATTTACATCAATCCCTGAGCCTGAGTGATCCCTTGCCTTAAACCAAGTTCACATTTTGCTATGACAGTGACCGAGGGTGTGTAATAACACATGCAGCCCAAGAAAGGTCTGAGGCTTTGCCTATTGGCACATTAGAATAACACTATTCTAATAAATATCTGCTTTAAAACAGACCCATCCTAAAGGCAACCAAGGAAGCTTGTTAATTAGGATTGTCTCAGTGGGTGGTTTTTAGCTCAGAGTTAGGAAGAAAGCTATGGTGGGGACTCTGAGGGGCTGAGACAGAGAGAAAAGGTAGAAACCCCAGTCCAGCATTATTTTATTCTAATAATCATCGTGATTCCATAAAATCCAAAATCACCTGCCTTTTGTTTGTACATTTTAATTGGTGTGAGTTGATGGAAGGAGGAAACATGATAAAGTGTAAGGAGAAAAACTGACTTTGTGCCAAGCTCAGGGCTGAGCACCTAAATTCTATGTCACTTCATGCTCCGCTGTCCCATGAAAGGTAGATGTTGTTCTCATTACCCTTATTTTACTGATTAAAGAAAGTGAAGCCCAGAGAGGTTTAGTAACTTTCCCAGGGCCACACAGCAAGCATGTGGCAGAATAAGTGACAGAAATTACTGTGGGGTGTGTGTGTGTGTGTGTGAGAGAGAGAGAGAGAGAGAGAGAGAGAGACAACAGGTTTTATGGGGCATCCATAGTCATATAACATTATACCAAACACATATTAAAAATTTCAAGGAAATATTAGGTCAAATATGTATTCGAGAATTATCATGAGATCAAAAGTCCACAGAAATGCTTCTAACATTGTATATGAGCAGCTTTTTGATTATCAAAATGCTTTCCTCCCATGTGATATAGCTCCATTTTTTACATCATTTGAAAGATTAAAAAATCACAACTAAAACAGTAATTATATTCCTTTTAAAATTTTTTGATATTTTTTAATGTTTCCCCTACTGCAAACAGCCACATACATGTTACTTTCCCCCACCATAGTCTTCCTTTATGTCACACAGCAAGTCCCTCCCCCTCCGGAACTCTTCGCCTCAGACACCTCACTCTGTTAATGTCCACTAGTTTTCATAAGTATTTTTCTTTGTCAAACTGACCTCTGTGTAAATGTCCGATGTTGGTCTTTGTCATTCTGACTTGCTACACTACACATAATCCCCTCTTTATATGCGTGAACCCGTGCACCCAGCCGGCAGTGGGTGTCTTGACCAGCCCACCCAAAAGCAGTTCTTAGCACTTAAACACACAGGACCCTTCACCTCTGTTGGGGGCTGTGGTTCCTCAGTGTGAAAACAAGTGCTTGTGGAAATCAAAGAGAGGACACTGCTTGCTGTGTGACCCGGGAAAGTTACTCAACCTCTCTGGTCTTCAGTTTCCTTATCAGTGTAATAGGGGTGCTGAGAATAAACATTCGGCCCCCAGTCCCTACCCACACCTAAGGAACAAGAGCATGCAAATCCCAACTATGAATTTTGAAGTCAGAGACAGGCCCTGTCACATTTCAAATCCAACAGCATCATGAAGATAAACTCGTTTGTTCTTTCAATGACCAAATTAGGCTCACAATGAGAGCTAAAGTGCTTCCTCATAATTCCTAATCTCCTTTTCAACCTTGCCAGATTTGGCTTTATGAACCTTGAGGATGAAGCTATTGTTGAAAATGAAATGCTGTTTTCACTCGCTGCTGCAGTGTTTAGAAGAAATATTTTGACGCCCTTTGGTGGTAGGAAGGCCAGCCTTCCTTTATTCTGGGTGGGGGGGCTGCATGGGAGCTTCCTGTCTATTTGCTGGTCGTTCTGGACAGGTTCTCCTTCACTTCCGCACCTGTCCTCCCTGTTAGTGGACGATAGGATGTGATAAGTGAGATAGCAGCCTGTCCTGTCATAACCTTTTATATCCAACAGTCCGGAGGCTTGTGTGTGACGAGTCCTGGAGGACAGAGTTTACCCCCAGGTCACCTCAACCCCTAGAGCTAAAAATGCTCCTGCAAACAGGTAGGAGTCACCTAGTACAAGTCATGAACTCAGTTTTAATGAGTGTGATCCTCTGGAGTCATCAGTGAAAATAACAACATCCACTCGATTGGGTTTATTTTCCAAAAATTTGACTGGGCCTTTTTTCCCAAGAGAATAATTGCAGAGTTAAAATGAACCTTCTGAACTTCAGAACTAGATGAAAAGACATCGGGTAATGTTTCTTAGGGGGACCCGCTTAAAGGGCCAGTGGGGCTGAATCTGTGGCCCCCTTCTCACCATTTCAGCTTAACATAAAAGTGGGATAGTTTGAGTGACACTGGTAAACCCGGAAGATGCTTTTGAGAAGGAAACAGTGCCCCCCACCAAAGGAAGATCATTCAGCACCCTCAAACTCTGCCTTTCTTGCTCTAAGCTAATTCCTACAGAACAGGACATTTTGGTGCACAGGGCAAATCACCAGGCCAAAGTCAGGTTCAGCTTCAGAAGCAACAAATAAAAAAGGAAACAAGCGAAGTACCAGAAGACAAATTCTGCTTAGGAAACCGTATCTTTACATTTATGTTTACCACAACCATGTAATTCTGATCCTATTATAGACCTATGGTAGTGCTCTTCAATTTGAACAACTAGCAACATCTCTGGAAAGTTAGGTGGGATGTGACTCCAATTTGCTTTCCAGAGTCAGTGTATAATCTTCACTTTTCATTAGTTTTCAGTTGACTGTGACTTGCATTTTTCAGTCTTTTTCAACTCCTACTCCTCAATCATGCTGCCATATATTTCCTTGTTGGTTCTTCCATCCACCTGTCTCTCCATCCACCTGTCCACCTGTCTGTCCACCCACCTGTCCACCATCCATCCATCCATCTGTCCTTCCATCTAACCTTCCATCCCCCCACTCCCATCCATCCATCCATCCACCCACCCACCCATCCACCCACCCATCTAAAAAACACTTGACTGCTACTTCCTCTGGCTACACATCAACTTTGTGATGTCAAAATGGTATAATTTTGCCTCTGGAGTAGTGTCTGGAGACATTTTTGGTTGTCGTGACTGGCATCCCGTGAGTAGAATTCAAGGGTACTGCTAAACATCCTCCAGTACACAGGAAAGCTCTTCCAACAGAGAACTATCTGACCCACTTGCTGAGGCTGAGGTATTCCACTGACTCAGAAATAACCAAGCACCTGGCCTTATGGAATTACAGGGAAAATTAATGAATGAATGAACAGGGCCATTATGTTGCTGCAACTGGGAGGTCATCGGTATTTGTACTAGTATTCTGCTTTGGAGGGTGATTCAGAAACAAGTCCATCCATGGATCTCGAGATTCTTTTCTGGGAAGGTCCAGTAGGAATTGGAAGAAAGAGGAAGGGGGTTTGAGAAACTAAAGATTTCAGAGGTAGGTTTGGGACATGTCATTGTGGGGTGATATGAACAGGGGTGGACTTCTGAGACAGGTGACAAATCCATACACCTGCAGGTGCCATGAGAGGTGACAAAACTCAGCTGACAGCTGACATGGCACCTGAGTGGGTGTAGCTGCTCGATAAATATCGGTCAGGGTAGAAACACCAGAACCAGGCTTTTTCAGGTTACTGTCATTCCATTTGCAGCCAGCTCACTCTTTGTGGGGGTTGGGGGCACCCTGTGCATGCAGAAAGTTTAGCAGCACCCTTGACCTCTCCCCAGGGAAGCCAGCAGCACCTACCCTGCCCCTCCCAGGACAAAATGAAATGGTTTCCAGACATTGTCACCAAGTACTTGCCCAGAAAGTCACCGTTTAACTTAACACGAGGAGTCCTGAGATCTGCTGGTATATCTGTGGACCCCAGTAGAACTCTCCAGAAAGAGCCAAGAGAGGCATCTCTAAATCCCCTGGGCCGTCCCAGAATGGGCATCGGGCCCCTTTCACCGGGACAGAGTGAAAGTTTGGCCTTTGCAGGCCCAAGTCACCTGCTTGGCCAGTGCTCAGGAAGCCTGCACTGGGCACATCCAGGGTTCACTGCCACGCACCCCTGCAGGCACACTGGCCCCCAGCTGCCGGAAAGGGGCTGTTTGCACCGCCCCTCCACTCCATGGACTCAGCACTGTCCACGTGTCCTCAGGAGCAAGGAGCCACCTCTCAACCAGATCCTGGCGATCGGTAACGAAAGCAGCAGGGGGCTTCTGGTGTCGCTGTCCGCTTTATGAGAAAGCACAAAGCACAAGCCCAGAGCTGCGAAGCCCACAGCCCCGGGCAGGTGGGTCTCCAACCTGAACCTGAAAACTACCTGGGGAACCTATAAAATAGACGGCTGGGCTCCATCTCACGGTTTCCGACTCGGCAGGGTTTGAGAATCTGCGTTCATTACTGGTTGCTAAGAGCAGCAGCTGCTGACTGGGGCCCCACTTTGAGGAACACTCCCCTGGGCCCTGACAAACACCCCAGGAGCTCTCCCCCACCTGGCTCCATCCACAGCGGACAAGGCAGAACAGGAGAGGCCACGGAGATTTAGAGATACCCATCTGGCTCCCTGTGGGTTCTATGCCTGAAGCAGAACCCAGCAAAGCAGGGCTAAGAACTCAGGGCATTGAATTAAACTGTAATTTGCTGTGCAAGTACTTTGCTGGTTCAATAAAGTGAATTTATATGCCTACCAGCGCCTTTGTTTTTTAATTATTTTTCTCGTCCCCTTGATAACGTAGCGTATTTGGATGGGTTCTGGTCATTAGAGTGAATTAGTGAAATCCCTCTTTATAGGGTTTTGTGTGTTTGAGCTTAACAGAGGTGGTTTAAATCACTGGACGTCTGAGATGCCTTCTGCGGTGAGTGCTTGGATAATGCTTCATTGTAAGCAGGCTTAGCTGCTGGGACAGATATAGATTAGAACAATTTGCTTTTCTGCTGATGGGGAAACTGTGACATTTTGGTGGCGCTGATACAAAACTGTTTTCCAGAAAGGCAAAGCCTCTTACCTTTCTGTTCAGGTCTAGATAATTGCGCTCCATGTGCCTGCGTGCCTGCAAGGGCTTGGGAGGTTGGAAGTCACTACAGTGGGGTCTTCAGGAGGGAGTGAGCTACTTGTGCAAAGTGGGGTGACCTGCTCTGCTTTGCCTGGGACTTTCTCAGGCGGAGCACAGAATATGCCCTCCCCCACCCCACCCTGGGAGAGAAATGCTCAGTCCCAGGAAATCTGGCCTGTGGGTTGGGCCAGCTCAGAGGGTGATGTTGGCTGGAACTCAGATCTCAAAATAGAAATAACGTTTTTACCCAAGATATACTAGTGTTCACAGAACAGATCGTTAATCTACCTGTCTCATTCTCCCTCAACACAGTGCTAAGCACTGCCATTGTCACTGTGTACAAGTAGGGAAACTGAGGCTCGGAAGATTTCCACTAGCTGTCAGAGGGCTCTCAGCTGGTAAAAGGCAGAACCCCGTGTTTGTGTTCTTACCTTGGTGGTGCCAGCATCACCAGGGATGGGGCTAGTTAAACGCAGAGGCCTGGGCCCCTCCCCGGCCTCTGATTCGGGGGTTCTGGGTGGGGGCCCATGAATGTAGTTTTCTTTTTTTAAAATTTATTTATGCACACAAGAGTTGGGGTATAGGCCAGCGGTGTGTATGGGGTGGGGGGTAGTGGTAAAAGGATTCCGCAGAGACAGAGTGGGGAGCAGAACCGGCAGATCTGCTGAAGTACACTGCTGAGAGGAGCAGCGGGGAGACAAGAGAGGTCTGCTGCGCCATGTGGGTCAGCTCCCTGGGCTGGGGATGGAACTCGTGCTGCAGGGGCTGCCCATAGCTTCAGAGTGCTGAGACTTAACCCCTGCACCACCAGGGAGGCCCTGAATGTGGCTTCCTTGCAGCTTCCCAGGTGATGTCGATGCTGCCAGTGTGAGGACCTCAGTGAGGACTGTCCACTCTGCCTGTCCAGTAGAGGTAGCAGGTGTCACCTGTGCCCACCAAGCGCACTCAGAAACTGGGGTCATGAAGACTGGGGTTTCTGAGTCTTGGGCACCTTGAGGGAGGGGCCCGGCCTCTGCTGAGCCCGATGACGCCCTCAGGGTAGGTCTGAGGTGCTGTGACTTCAGACAGAGCCTGCGACAGTCCCTGTGTGTGGTGCCAGCCCGCGGGACATGGAGCAGCTGTCATCACCCACGGCCAGGACACACTTTCTCCTTACCCTACTGTGAGGACGGCTGGCGTGGGGGCCGCCCCCTCTCAGCGCTGAGCCGGAGTGAGTGTTGAACATTCTCAAGCGCTCAGTGAAGATCCTGATGACGAGGGCCTGGGATCATTCGTCTGTAGATTGTGCCTGGCACATAGTTAGAGCTCAGCAAATGCAAGCCGACACTCTTGTCATTATCCCTTCCTGCTCCACCAGCCACGAGCCCCCTCTGTGAGAAAGGCCCCAAATGGTAACCTAGCTCGTGGGAGGGGAGGATCGGAAAGTAAAGCACCTGGCCCAGGGCGAGGCACTCTAGGGTTACTGTCAGCTGTCCTTATTACTTATAACCTTGCCAGGTCAAAGTTCTGGGAGCGTCAGATACCAACTGTAGATTTGGGGGGGAAATGCATGGATAGAGGCATTTAACACGTCAGGCACTTTGGCCCCCTAAGCTGTCTCTTGAACCAGGCGTTGAATCTCTGCAGCAGACATGTAATCATCAAATAAGTCACTTAGGCCACTATCCACTGGTGAGTTCTCTCCCAACCTTTTAATCTCCTCCCTCTCTACCTTGTATTTCCACTCTGTGCTGTGTCAGATAATCCTGGAGTTATCCTAATTCACACAGAATGTTTAGAAACTGGCAAGAGCTTCTCCTTTACCCGCTTGCATGCTATTGAAAATTTATAGGAGGCTCCCAGGAAAAGACCGATCTAACCAAAGGAATGAATTACTAATGGTGAAATTAGATTAGAGGTAGTTCTGTAAGTCACCAAGAAGAGATGACCTATAACCTTAATGAAATCTAGGACCCTGTGCCTTTGGGGTGGGGTGGGGAACAGATTGGGGGAGAGCGTAGGAAGATGAGGGAGTAGAAGTCATCAGTGACATCATCTCTTTTGCTTACCGGTAAGCCCAGTGCATTCCTTTTCCATTCATACCCCCCCACAGGCAGCATATATGTCATATCCTTTACAATCAGTGGAAACCTCTAGAAAATCAAAAACCTCCTTGGTTCTACCTGGCAAAGTAAAATTTTATGTTTTCTAAAAAAGCATTCCGAGACTTTCCTGAGTTGGATATATCATCTTAGAGAATTTATAGCTTTTAGAACCCCTGAACCCTATTGGCCCAACAACAAGGCGATTTTCAAATAAGGCAGGCCCTGGCATCTGGGAAGACTGGCAGTTTCCTTTGTTGCCAGGGAAATCATTTTGAAATGGAAAAACCCCTGATTCCCAACATTCTCCAAAACAATACACGTTCTTAAAAAAAAAAATCCCAGCAACAGAACAACCGAGGACACAGAAGCCAACGCATGACTGTACATTAGGAAGGTTTTTTTCCCCCCAACTGAAGGGATGAAAGGGCATCATAATTTTGTTTTCAAATGTGTTTAAGAACCTGTTATTAAAACGGAATTAAACCCAAGTCCCAGGGCAGCAGCTCCACCGCTACCGGGAGCTAATCTTGATAATGCGATTAGCGTGGCTTCCGTGGGGCTGCGAGGGAAAGAGAAGGATCGAGGCGAAGTTGGCTCTGCTGAGCCACCCCTAGCTGCCTGGTCTGCACAGACACTGCCCTCTCAGGGCTGTGCCAGGGACCCCTGCAGCTGGGCGATGTCGGGGACCTTCACCGTGAGACCAGTGATAGCATCTATTAGCTGCTGCTACGTGCAGGCAGCCTCAGCACCTCACAGGTGAGTTCCCATTCCTACCCGCAAGGCACACGTGAGCACACACGCCCCAGCATTTTCAGATGGGAGCGCTGAGAGGCCCCACTTCTTGAAGTCACATTGCCGGTGGGCCCTGAAATGTACAAGACTCAGATCTGTTGGGAAATTTTTCTTTAAAGGCTCCCCCACTCCCACCCCAAAGCAAATAACCAGGTGGCAAGGGACAGAGGCTTAAGTGACCTCCAGCGAGGCAGCTGTGACCTTGCAAGTCAGATGCTCCTCGTGTATATGCTGCCTTTTGCTTTTTTACTTACCCAGAAACCACAGCACTGTCAGCACCTCTGCCCACAGAGCCTGCGGGCACATCCGCCATGGGGCCACGCTTTGGCCAGGGACATCCAAAATGGCCCAATAGCATCCTTGGTTAAAGGCCTAAGGGAAGAAGATTGAGAGTGTTTGCAGAGTGCTGGCTGTGTGCCAAGCCCAATCTTGAACTTTTACCACAAGGTAAATTTTTAGTTAGGTGACTTTTACCTAGTGGCAAAAGTTCCTTTTAAAAGCCAGGAAAAATCTGTGGAGGAGGTAATTCTGTTTCCTCCATTTTTAGGTGCAGAAATCAGGGCACTGAGTGATTCTTGAGCAAATGAAAGGGCAATGGATAAAGGCTGGGAGGACGGGCCTGGTCTCTGATGATTTCTTCCAGAAGGTTCCTCTAACCCTTCCTGCCTGGTTTAGTCAGCCCTTTTGTCTTGGATTGTCTGCTGGGGCCCCTGGGCCTGCAACCAATTGAACATTGCCATGGGTAAGAGCAGGAGTCTGCAAGCTTAATGTGTACAGGGTCAAACAGTGGGCCCTATGGTATCTGCTGTCACTGTTTAACTGCTGTTTCACAGGAAAGCAGCCATCGACCACATGTAAATGAATGGGGTGGCTGTGTGCCAATAAAACTTTATTTACAAAAACAAGTGGTGGGCCATAATTTGGTGACCCCACGAAGGGGGCCGGGGTAGAATCGCAGCTTCACCTACTAGCAGTGTGATCCTGAACGATGCCTTTTACCTCCATGAGCCTCAGTGTCTTCATCCTTAGAGCCGTCTGTAGTCTACTTTGTAGGGCTGGATGAGGCATCTGCCTCTGCGCCGTGGGTCAGGTAGGGAGAAGGGAAGCTCCCAGGAGAGTTCAGCTTCTGCCGAGGCCTGTGCCTGCCAGACAGCAGCTATTTCCCTTTGGCGTGACCACTCTATCACCACGTCGCTAGTGTGGACTCACATGCAAACAAGACTTCTGGGGACCGCCGCAACATCAGGTCACCGAGTGCTGACCCTACAGGCCAGTGGTTTGCTCGAGAGTCTGTCTAGAGAGGGGGCAGCCACTCCCCCTCGGAGCTTATCACCTCCCGAGGGGTGTGTGGGTCTCCCCATGAATGTCATCTGCAGAGCGGAACAGGAGCCAGACCTGCTGGGGAGGGGGGTGTTCAGGGTGTGTCCTGGGCGAGGCCACTCCTTCCTCAACTCTGTGAGGATTTGAGTTCTTAAAAAGTCTGTACATTGGGCCTCCCTGTGGCACAGCGGTTAAGCACTGTGCTGTAGAGCTGCCAGCAGCGGCGACGCGAGTTCAACGTCCAGCCAGGAAGCTTCCAACATGGCGCTGCAGACCTCTCCTGCCTCGCCCGCTGCTCCCCTCAGCAGTGTATTTCTGTTGCTCTGCCTGTTCTGCTCCCCACTCTCTCTCTGGTGAGCCCTCTCACCACCCCCACACCTCTGGCCTTTTAAGGAAGTATGTGTGTGTATGTGTGTGTGTGTGCACGCGTGTGTGTGCATAGCTTACATGAATGCAAATGTGTGATATGGCTATGTATGTGTGCGGCTGCACGTGTAGGTGTGTTAACATGTATGCACACGTGTGTAAGTCTGTGTGCTGGTGTGGAGTGTAAATGTGTGCATGTATATGAGTGAGTGAGTGTGTGTGTGTGTGTGTGTGTGTGTGTGTGTGTGTGTGTATCGGAGAAACAGTGTAGATAGTTCACCCGTCCTTCTCTCCATTTTTATTTTCCTAAGGATCATGCCATTTATTGTGCCAGGAACCACATCAATCCTTGCATAGTTTCTTAAAAGTGTGTGTTAGGCCTCCTTATTCTTATTTGACAATAATAACAATGAGTCTGAGAGGAGGAGAACTTCACTGTCCAGAGTCCCCCAGACAAGACATGGATGGGGGAGACAAGAGCCAAGCTCAGGCCTAGGGTCACGTGTTGTTTAGTGACAGGGACGTGTTCTGAGAAGTGTGTTGTTAGGTGATTGTGTCACTGTGTGACGGTCATAGAGTGTAATGACACGCATGTGGACAGTCTAGCCTGCTGTACATCTAGGCTACGTGGTAGAGCCTGTTGAGCTCACCCTCATGTGTGGGTGTGTGGTTACCAAAACATTGTTAAGTGACTGACTTAGCACAGAAGTATGTCTTTCTTTCTTTCTTGACCTGTCACCTGACCTGTCATCTCCTTCTTTAGCCAGTGCTCTGCAGAGCCAGTGTTTACCTTGTTTTTCCAATATATATCTTCGAGAGGAGTATAAAATTTTGAAGGATACTATATCTTCTTGTTAAGGGAAAATGATTCACACCTATTAAAATGACTGCCATTAAAAAAAAACACAAGAAAGCAATTAGTGTTGAGGAGGATGTGGAGAGACTGGGGCCTTGTGCCCTGTTGGTAGAAATTAAAAGGGTGCCATCACTGTGGAAAATAGTATGGCAGTTCCTCAAAAAAATTAAAAATGAAATGACTATACGATTCAAAAATCCACTTCCAGGTATCTACCCAAATGAATTGAAAGCATAGTTTCTAAGAGGTAAATGCAACGCAAGTGTCCATTGATGGGTGACTCAATAAACAAATGTGGTATATCCATACAATGGAATATTATATAACCTGTAAAAGGAAGACCATGCTGATACAGGCTACAACATGGATGAAATTTGAGGTCGTTGTGCTACGTAAAATAAGTCAGTGACAGACAAATATTTTACTTCTAAGAGATACTTAGCATAGCCAGATTCATAGAAATAGAAAGTAGAAGGGAAGTTGCCTGGGCAACTGTCTTGCCATCCATTTGTCCAATCTTTCACTTCAGAGAAAAAAATTGGTGATCCCTACCCTTGTTTATGCATTGGAATCCTCTGCTATAAATCGATCACTGTGACAAATACAAAAGGCAGACTCCTGACCCCACTCCAGATCGCCACTGATAGGCAGACTCAGGAATATGTATTTTCATTAAGCTCCCTGGTGATTCTGATGTCCAGTATTTGAGAACCACCAGTGCAAGCAATCCCTCTGTCCAGGAACAAGATGGACTCTGTGTCCTCAGCAAGATATTTGGGGCTGCCCATGTGTCCCTGTTTCTGCACCTGCAAAGGAGGGCCAATGCACACAGATACTGTAACCAGAGGCTGTGGTTAGCCCCAGGCTGCACCACACTGGCCAGTGGCATATAAATTCACTCCTGGGAAAAGGACAGTAAGGTATAACAAAGAACAAAAGATGCGAGTGAATTGAGCAAACCTGCCTCTTTGTTATTTTCTAGCCATCTCTAAATATGTTCAGTGGTTGCCCTTTTTTCTGATTGCACTGGAAATGTGTTATCACTGTTTGCTGTGCAACCTTTTCATCCCGTGGAATATTTTGGCATCAAAAGAATGACATTTATCGACTCTACTGATAGCGTGATTGATGAATAAGTTATGCAATGGCTTCATTTCCCATCGAAATCAATTATTTAAGTGCTACACATTTGTGTTTGCTGTGGAGGAGCCTGAGGTTGCAAGAGTCCAGGCTTGGGGGCTGGTTAGGGTAGGGGTGGAGTGGGGGTGGGGAGGTGGAATGGTAGTGGGGTCTGGACTGCAGGTGTGGAATCGAGACAGGCTCTGCTCACTCGTGGAACTTCTCGAGGCATCGTTTCCAGTACACAGCAGTAGAGGTGACCATCATCCTTGACTCCCAAGGATTCAACTAGAAAAATCCCCAGAGTGTGTTTGGCACAATGCACGCTCCCTCGCAAGATGGTGACCCTCAGCAACTACCGCCATCCTTGCTCTTTACATTGGAGTCATTTGGTTAAAGCACATGGCCGCCAGTCAGCTCCTCACACCTCACCTCTGGGGCCCAAAACTTCACTTTCCTCTAGCAACTTGAAAGCTACAGGAATGGAAAGATTTGAGGAGAGAAAAATGTAGAGATTTGGAATTTGGGGAGTGGCCCTGAATGAAGATACTGCGTTAGTTTTCTGGAGCTGTCTTAACAGATGATCATCAGCTGGGTTGCGGTTCAAAACCCGAAGGGAAACCTCTCATTGTTCTAGAAGCCAGAATTCAGGTGTCAAGAATTCAGGTGTCAAGAGGGGTCCCTGCAGGCTCTGGGGGAGTGTCCTTCCTGGCTCTTCCAGCCCCTGGTGGCTGCAGGAATTTCTGCTTTTGGACAGCCTCCCTCCAGCCCCTGTTCCAACGGACATCTGTTTGTTTGTCAGGACCCTTGCCTGTGTCTCTCTGGGCCCCCTTTTCTTACATGGAGCCCAGCCATCAGATTTAGGGCACGCCATGTGTCTGAGAAGATTCCGGCTCTAGATTCTTGACTAACTACATCTCCAAAGACCCTTTCCCCAGATAAAGTTCACATTCTGGGCTTCCAGGTAGATGCCTTTGGGGGATACTGGTCAACCCACTACAGGTATTAACTCTGTCACCAGCCCCTACCCCCACAGGACAGATGAGGAAGTAGGAGGAGCTCTTGCCTTCTCTGGAGGGAGAACAAAGCTGGCTCCTCCTCTGAGCATTTGGTCTGAGGCTTTCCTAGGACACGGGCCCTTTCCCGAGGTGGAGGGTGTGAGTCTTAGGGGAGGGACACATTCAGTCAATGATCAGTGTGCCCAGCCCCCAAGCTCACCGAGGTTGAGGGCAGTGGGACTTTAGCCAGAACAGCGTTGGATGCTGCTCCGCTCTTCCTCTGATGGTGCATTTGCGGGTCACAAACACAGGGGCACTCAGAAATTGTGCTTTCCTAGGCAGGCTGGCTGTGTTTTATCTGAGCCAAACATCTGACTTTAACCCCAGGCAGATTTCCCTTCAGGTTGTAATTATTCCAGAACAAACTGAGCAAATGGGAAGGGGCGCCCCGGGGGACAATGTCGGGGCCTCCCGCACGGGGGGGATTCTCACCCAGCATCTCCAAGACAAGACGCAGCGTCCTGAAGTGGACAGGGGAGTGGCTATCTGCAGCCCAGCTCCCTGGTACATGTAGATGAACTCTCCAGAAAACAGAAAGAAAGAAAGTGAGTGAAAATAGATTTCATTTTCAGATGAGATGCCGTCTCTACAACTCCCAGTGATCAAATCGCTTCTTGCAGCCAAACCAGAACAAAACCCTGACTCCCTCCACTTAACACCTTCAAATCCATCTTCTTCATGTGCCTTTTGAAAATCAGAATCCTTTAAGCTCCCATGCTGGAGTGAAGGCTGACGTGACCAATGCTCAGCGGAGAAGATAACAAGGGGGAGAAACGACTGGTTCTGATGTTGCTTTAAAATGCAGTATTTTGGTGTTCAGCGAGCTCCTTCTGCACTTTTTTTTTAAAGATTTATTTATTTATGCATACAAGCTGGGGTACAGACCAGAGGCATGGGATGGCAAGAGGGTTCACCAGAGACAGAATGGGGAGCGGAACAGGCAGATCGACAGAAACACACTGCTGAGGGGAGCAGCGGGCGAGGCAGGAGAGGTCTGCCGCGCCATGTGGGAATCTCCCCGGCTGGGCGTCGAACTTACGTCGCCTCTGCCGACAGCTCTACAGTGCAGTGCCTAACCACTGCGCCACCGGTGAGGTCCTCCTTCTGAACTTCTAAATAAATTCTTTAAGGAGAAGGAAGATGAGGGGACACCTTCTATGTATCTTGCTGCTTGTAAGTAGAATGAAGGAATAAAACCTTGTGATCATGTTCCATTCACTCTGGTCCATGAGAACCCAGCGCCCTGCTTCAGAGCCCCTCAGGCACCCTGTGAGTGGTCAGTGGTGCGGTGGCCGTTCTGTCCTTGCTGTCCCACACACGACAGACCCTTCACCAAGTGCATTAGACTCAGTGTCTGCTGTTTGCAGCGTGACTTCCATGTTCAGATTCTGAGGTAGAGAAAGCCTGGCCTTTTTTTTTTTTGAAGATTTTTTTTATTTTATATATGCATGCAAGAACTGGGGTGCAGGCCAGAGGTGAGGGAGGGTGAGAGGATTCCCCAGAGACAGATTGGGGAGCAGAACAGGCAGATCGACTGAAATACACTGCTGAGGGGAGCAGCGGGGAGAGAGGAGAGGTCTGCTGCGCCATGTGGGAAGCTCCCTGGCCGGGGATTGAACTCGTGCTGCCGTGGCTGGCAATTGCTTGAGAGTGCTGAGACTTAACCCCTGCGCCACCAGGGAGGCCCAGAAAGGCTGGCCTTTTAATGCCTCTGTGAAGGCCTGGGGGGCCCTGGACACACACTGTGAGCCTTTGGAGGAGACCCCACAGCTCCTCAGGCTGCCCCATCCACAGCCCTTGAGTGTCCCTTCCCTGGATCTGCAGGAGGGGGTCATAGGGTCACCGGGTGGGGGGGGTGGGGCGGCCACTGCCCTGCTCCTCAGGATGCCAGGGCTCACTTCTGTTTTGTCCTTGCCTCTGGGGCCCAGCGGTTCTCACCCAGAAGTGGTTTGCTTCCTGGAGGACACTTGACAAGGTCTGTGAACACTTTGGGGGCCATGTCTGGGCGGGGTGCTATTAGCATCTAGTAGTGGGAGGTCAGGGACACTGCTAGACACCCTACAAAGAACAAGATGCTCTCCTCATAACAAACGCCTCTCTGGCCCAAGTGTCCACAGTGTGAAGGCCGAGAAACCCGTCTCTAATCCTACCCCTCCTGCTTTCCAATAATGACCTGAGAACCTGGCCTCGCCCTCTGAACCGCTCCTCACTGCACCTTGGCGGGGGGGGGGGGGGGGGGGGCTGAAGCAGTTTGGTGCCATGAGAATTAATCAACCAGCCAACTCTTCCTGGCCCCCAGCCTATTCCAGGTCACCAGGAAGGAGAGCTGTGTCACCAGGAGACAGGGCCAACCTGGCTGGCATCCGGGTTTCCTCAGTAAGAGGAGTGTGAGACCCCATCTCTGGCAGGACAGAGAGGTGCCGGCCCAGAGCTGATCTGGTCTCAGAGGTGTCTTATTTGGCCAAAGAGTTTCTTCTCCCTCCTTCCATTGCTCCCTTCCTCCCTCTCGCCTCCCTTTTTTCCAAATGCTTTTAGGCAAGGACTCAGTCTTGCTGGTGCCCTAAGTCCTCCTGATCTGCCTCATCCTTGCCCCTGCAGTACCCGATGGGCCCCAGGAGACAATGCTGTTTGTAACCTCCTTGCCCAAGACACTGATTCTCACTCTTGAGGGGATCCCCTAGAAGCCACTTTAAAACAAACTGCTGGGCCCCACCTGAGTTTCTGCTCCCCCAGGTCTGCAGCAGGGCCTGACCCAGGCCCTTGGAGAAGAGTCTCTGGTCTCCAGCGCTACTGCTGCCTCGGAGCCTCCCCCAGGAAGGGGGCTCAAGACCCAGAGCGGGATGCCAGGCTCTCAGGTGGGGTCTGCACCTCCTTAATCTAACCACCCCCCCACCCCGCCAGGTCTCCTGCCGCACACCAGCAGTCTGAGAATCATGGCACTTGTTCAAGAGGGGTGCAGACAAGTGAGGGGTATCCCTCAAGTATTTAAGGGGCATAGGAATCACCCGAGGAGCTGGTTAAAATACTGGGGCTGACTGAGTGGATCTGGACAGAAACTGCATTTCTCACAGGTTCCCCGTGACCCCCAGGCCGCTGGTCCAGCGACATCGTTTGAGTGGCAGCACCCCCTTCCGGTGGCATTGGCGATGTCCAGTGTCGATTTTGGTTGTGTCATCTGGGGGTGGGGCACTAAGGAAGTCTAGTGGGTGGTCTCCTGGGATGCTGCTACGTGTCCCACAGCTCATAGAGCACCCTGCCCCCACAAAGGACCCCCCCACTCAAAGATCAAAGGCAGACAGAGGCATTGAGAAGTTGGCTGACCGCTGACAGTAGATGGTCAGCAAGAACTGCCTGTAGGAGAGACTTAAATTAGACCTACTGTCCAATATTAGATTTCTCTTTAGAACAATAGGACTTATGTGCGATCGTGAGGTTTCATCCTTCTGACACCCCGTCCCGCTTTGTGGCTCATCCCATCTCCAGGGCCCATCTGCTACCTGATTAATAGTTTACTCACCGAGTCTTCGATTCCGCTCCCCTACCAGAATGTAAACTCCAGGAGGGAAGCATTTGGTTCATTTGCTTACCCACAGCGCCTGCGACAGTGCCTGGCCCCTAGTAGGTGCTCGAGAACATTAGCAGTGGATGTCAAGGTCTTAGGGAAACGGGGAGGAACTGGGTGCTGAGCTGAGCTCTGGGGAACGACAGACCAGTTATTCATTAGACTCGATTCACACCAGCTTCTGGTCAAAGGTACCCCTTGTGTTTTCTCGCCTCTCAGACGTTGGGGGGAGGGCAGTAGGGTTTCCCCACGGGCAGAGAGCCCATACTGTTGTTTTTTTAATTGAAACATCCTGATTTCACCATGCTTGGGAAGGGATCTCTACTTAACAGAGCAAGGAGAAATGAAAATAAATGTCCGCCTCTCCTTTTAATTCACTGCCTTTCTTTCCTTTTTCTTTTCAACCTCATTTCCATTCGGAAAGTTCTTGCCCTGTATTTTCTGAAAATTGGAAAATCAGACCCTTAATTTGTGCGCCTGCTATTGCCAGAGCATCAGCCAGGAGCTGGGATTCAAAGGAGTTCTTTTCAGAACCTTCCATTTTCCCATTAGCGCTGGTCTCTGAGCACCTTTGTGTTGCTCTCTTCAGAGGCGAATATTACAAAAACACTTTCTAATTATTGTTGGCCTTTATTACTTTAGCGCTTCTGCAACCTAGAAATGAACATCCCTGCCTGAGAATTTTGTCCTTTTTTTTTCCCCTCTGGGGAGACACGTCATCCCCACGGGGTTATTTATGAAGCCCGAACTGGCAGGACTCGTCTAATGCGTGTGACGTCAAAGAGGTCAAGGCCACGGTGAGAAGAGCAGCTCCGAGTTCATTTGCATTCCCGGGGCTGGCTCCCGAACAAAAGCCCACCCCACGCTACTGCCTTCGCTTCATGCTTCGCTTATTTTGGCTCATTTCCCCCGAACTGAGAACTGAGGCGTAGATTTACTCGAAGAAAAAAAAGTCAGGTTTCTCCCCAATGTCCTCTGTCCAGCATTGCCGCCCGGCAGTGATGTGGACAGGTCATTTCTTCATCAAAGAGAGCGCCTTTGAAGGCGGGGTGGCCCGAGCCCCCCTCTCTGCAGGTCAGTCCCATAAGTGTCTGGCTCTTTCTTGAAACCCTCCCAGGCTGAGCATCTTTGAAAGCCCCGTTGTCTTAGATCCCGCCCAAAGAATCAGTTCTCTTCTTTGGCTGTGCCCCATGTGGCATCTCTGTGCCGATGACACAATTGCTCTCTGGCAAATTTAAGCAGAGAGTTTACCAAAGACGGTCAGGGACTCACAGAGTCTCCGGAATGCAGGCGGCGGGCGTGGGCAGCTGCCCTGCAGTGATGTCGCGGCCACTATGCCTGCCCGCTTCTAGATGCTGAACTGCCCCTGGAGATGCCCGATGCCAGGCGCCAAGCACACCTCCAGGCTGCTGTCACAGATATCCCTGGGAGCTGGTGCAGTGGTATTGCAGTCCAGCGTGGGTACCGTCTGCTTCTCAGAGTCCAGGTTAGCCTCAAGGAGGCTGGAAAGAGTGTGTCCAGCTCTTTAGAGAAAGATGTGAGCTCCTGAGGGGGCACTGAGGAAGGACAGGTGCCCAGCAGCCCAGGCAGGCTGCACCCTGAGCTCGGGGACAGTCTGACCCCCACCAATACGCTCTTGTCATTTCTCCACTCGTTCTTTTTCTTCTTTCTTTGTCTATCTACTATCTGTCTCCACCATGAGAATTTATTTATTTTTTTTAAAGATTTTATTTATTTTTGTGTTCAAGCTGGGGTGCAGGACAGAGGTGTGGGACGGTGAGAGGGTTCACCAGAGACAGAGTGGGGAGCAGAATAGGCAGATCCACTGAAATACACTGCTGAGGGGAGCAGCGGGCAAGGCAGGAGAGGTCTGCTACGCCATGTGGGAATCTCCCCGGCTGGGCATCGAACTCACGCTGCAACAGCTGACTTTAACCCGTTGCGCCACCAGGGAGGCCCTCCACCGTGAGAATTTAAATCAGAGTTGAACCCTCTTCCGACTTCCTCTGACGTCAACTTCTGACCCCTTCAGGCCTGACCCACAGTAGGCGCAGAGTGAATGTCTTGGAGAATGAAGGTTTCACTAAGCACATGCCCAGTAACTGCTCCTAGCACGCGGATTGAGGCTTTCTGGGAATAGCACGGTTGTCCTCAGAGACGCATCTGGCCCTGTCTCTGATAGAACAGCCTCCCCTCTCGCTCTGTGGATTCTTTCCAACCTCTTTTGCTCTGATTGTCAGTGACTTTCCTATTGGTTTTGCGCTCTGCCTTGTGTGTGGCTGGCCTCCCGGGTCTAAGCCCAAGAGAACTAAAAAGAATGCAGAAGAGGCAAAGGAGAATCTGACTGGACATGTGGGGTTGGCGGGGAGAGGTCACGGGCGCATGCAATTTGGGGTTCCCCAGGTAAGGCCCAAAGATGCAATGGTTGTTCTTAGGGTTCTTAGGTTTCCAGTGAGTAAGAAAGAGCTGTTTTTTCTCCTTAGATGCTGGCAGCCATCCATTTGGAATCTGTTGACTCCCTGCTGGGGTTACTAAGCAATGATCTTTAATTATGCTCATTCCTTTGCCCGCAAGGCCAGGCCAAAACAATCTGTAATGTGTTGTTGGAGGCCTTCTCCAGACAGCACACATCCTCCCGGAGACACGGACTGAGTTTGAGGGGGTCGGGAGGACTGACCTGAGCCCTGTGTCTGCCCAGCTAAGTGACCTTCAGGCAGCCCCTTCCCCTCCCTGAACTCAGTCCCCACCTCAGTGAAGAACTCGGTGGTACCTGCTCTGTCGTGTACGGGAAAGATTGTGAGATCTAATAAGACGATGGGGGAGAGCCAGCGTAGAGACAACCCAAATATCCATCAGCTGATGAATGGATAAACAGAAGTGTATAGTCAGGCAGTGGTATTTGGCAATAGAAAGGAACGATACATGTTAGCCAGGGATGAACGTAAAAACATTATGCTAAGTGAAAAACGCCAGACACAAAGGCCACTTATTATAAGGCGCTTCATATGAAATACCCAGGATAGGCAAACCCACGGAGACAGAAAGCAGATTAGTAGTTGCCAAGGCTGGAGAGGGGAAGGTGGGGAGTGACTGCTAATAGGTTTAGGGTTTCTTTTCTTAAGATTTATTTATTTATGCATACAAGCTGGGGTACAGGCCAGAGGTGTGGGGCAACAAGAGGGCTCACCAGAGACAGAGTGAGCAGAACAGGCAGAACGACCGAAATACACTGCTGAGAGGAGCAGCGGGCGAGGCCGGAGAGTTCTGCTGTGCCATGTGGGAATCTCCTCGGCCGGGCGTTGAACTCGCACCGCTGCTGCCGACAGCTCCACAGCGCAGTGCTGAACCGCTGCGCCACCAGGGAGGCCCGGTTTAGGGTTTCTTTGGGGGTGGATGAAAATGTTCTGTAATGCCCTGGTGGTGATGGTTGTACAACTTTGGGAATATACTAAAAGCCACTGAATTAGATACCTTAAAAGGATGAGTTTTATGGTGGGAGAATGATGTCTCCATACACACACACACACACACACACACACACACACACACACAGAATATATGGGAAAAGGGCTAAGTAGCAAGGTTGCATATGGTTGGAGAGTTATCAACAGCATATTGATGTTCATATTTTAACATTTATTGATATTTAGGGCCTACTCCATGCCTGCACTGTGATAAGAGCTTTGCATGCCTCGCTGCCCATACCAGGTCTTATTTTTATTTTGTAAAGAAACCTGAGAATCAGACTTGTTAAATCACATGACTATGGTCTCTCTGACCCCAGAACTTTCCTTCACCCAAGTTGCTATCTCTTGAGTTGGAGGACTTCTGAATATAACCAAATGTCTTGTCTTTTCAGTTCTTAGAACTTAAGGGGGGAGACCCAAGACTCCCATTGGAGAGACAGAAACATCTCCATGGCCAGCTTATAGGACCCTTCCAAGCTGTAGCAAGTGACTGACTCCTGAATGGCTCATCCGTGCACTTAGCAGCTGGTCTCTTTAGCCTAGGAGTTAAGAGTCAAAGCCAAGAGCGGCCAAGAATTGCGAGAGTGAATGACAGGCTCTTAACTTACCCCAGGGACCCATCCCCAGGCTTGGTGGTGACCGGCACCTACCAGTCCAGAGTCTAGGGATGCTGTGCCAGGGTTGCCTCCTGGAGGGGCTGAGAATCAGCTTTTTAGTTACATGGAAAAACCACACTTAAGCCCCAGGAGTTATTGATGGAGATCCCTCGAGACAGCTCCCATCTGTGGAGACCAAGGACATGCCCTGCCAAGGCCAAAATAGTTTCAAGGTCTACACCAATACATCAAAGAGCTGCTGAGAGGTCATAGGGAACTCTGAGGACAGAACATCAGACACAGGACAGCAGCTCAGCAAGGAGACAGCCCCCAGATTCTCAGGTATCCACACAGCGGTGCTTCACGGGAAAAACACAGATAGCATGTGCAGAAGTGGACTCTCTGGGGAGCCTGGAGCTGGACTGCTCCCATGGCCTAGGAAAGCCAACCCCAGATTTAGGGTGATATGGTGGAAAGGACCCTAAGAGTCCAGGGGCTCCGACTCAAGTGACTCCAAGTGACTTGAAGAGGCACTTCCCCTCCTGGTTAGAGTCCATGATCCACTAAAGGAGGCTTTGAGCTACAAAACTATTGGGTCTTCATCCATCAAGTCTTTGCAAATGCTCTATGGTTTACTTGGTCTGGGGGAGGTGGTGGGGATCGTTTTTGGACAGAATGTGTCCCTCCAAGATCCATATGCTGAAATCCTACTCCACTGCAAAGTGATGGCATGAGGGTGGGGTGGTTGTGATTGCAATTAGCACCCTTATAGGCAGACACCCCAGAGAGCTTGCTTCTCTGTCCTGTCACATGAGGACACGTGGGGAAGGTGGCCATCTGCAAGTCAGAAAGAGAGTCCAGGTGCCAGCACCTTTGGACTTCTCAACCTTCAGAAATAAATGTATGTTGTTCGAACTACCCATTCCATGATAGTTTTGTTATAGCAACCCAGACTGAGATACATAATAGTGAACAGTGTTGCCTTCGCAAGGTTTGGAAGTTAGCAAGGGACATAGATATTGATCAAAGAATCCTTGAAATGTAGGATTACAGATGCTTCAAAGTGCTGTAAAAAAAAGTCACAACGGCTTCTGTTAACTGTGTTCCAGACACCCTTGTGCTTTATGTTTGTACTGATTTTTTTAGTTGTCATATAACACACATAACATAAAATTTACCATCTTAACCATTTGTAAATGCACAGGTCAGTTTTGTGTAACCAGCATCCAGATGTATGGGCTTTAAAATCCTCACGTCTGTCCTCTAAGATTGGTGCTATTAACACGAGAACCCCCATTTTTTTTTTAAAGATTTATTTTTTTTTATTTATACATACAAGTTGGGGTACAGGCCAGAGGCGTGGGGCGGCGAGAGGATTCACCAGAGACAGAGCGGGTAGCAGAACAGGCAGATCAGAAACACACTGCTGAGGGGAGCAGTGGGCGAGGCAGGAAAGGTCTGCCGCGCCATGTGGGATTCTCCCCGGACGGGTGTCGAACTCGCGTCGCCGCTGCCAACAGCTCCACAGCGCAGCGCTTAACCGCTGCTCCACTGGGGAGGCCCGAGAACCCCCATTTTATAGGCTAAGAAACTGAGATCACTCCACTGGTCAGAGGGTGTTTGGGGTTTGGACCCAGACAGTCAGGCTGACCATCTGCACTCCTAAGGACGTAGCCCTGGCCCCTGCATCAGGAAGGCCCTGGTGGAGTCTTGTTAAGGACATCTGAGCAGTGACTTGTGAGCTAAGGCTCAAGGAGGCACCTGTGTCAAGGGTGGAGGGTGCAGGAGAAGAGGGAACGGGGAGGCGGCTCCATGGTGGAGGGCAGAGGCTGTCTGGTCCTGGGCAGGCCAAGCAGTTCACTTGTGGTTGCTTTAAGCCTGAAGGTGAAAGGTTGTTGCTCCACACCTACTGAAACAAAATCTCAGATGGGGTGCTGTGGGGAAGGGGTGATATTTTTCATAAACTCCTTGTGTGACTCTAAAATTTTCTTTTTTTTAATCATGCTATAACTCACCTACAGAGAAATGCATAGGTTTTAAGGTGTCCAGTTTGATGTTTTGACAAGTGAATGCATTCATATAATTCATACCCCTGTGGAGACACTCAATATTTCTGTCACCCTAGAAAATTCTTTGTGCCCTTCCCCACACCACCCTCCCCATAAGCAACCAGTGTTCTGAGTTCTGTCTATGTAGATTAGTGTTGCCAAGTCTAGAACGTCATAGAAATGGGTCCCACAGTATGCACACTTTTGTATCTGACTGTTTTTGCTCAGCAAAATAATTTTTGAGATTCATCCAAGTTGTTGCATGTTTTAATCGTCCATGCATTTTATAACTGGGGAGTAATCAATTGTCCAGATATGCGACAATTTGTTTATCTGTTCTCCTGTTGATGGACATTTGGATTGGTTCCAATTTCAGACTGTTCTGAGTAATGCTACTGTGGACATTTGTACACAAGTCTTTGTGGAATTATGTTTTCATCCCTCCTGGGTAAACATCTGGGACGGGAGTGACTGGGCTACCCACAGCTGGTTCATCACTGTGAACCCGACACTGACATTTCAGAAACTCCAGACCAACCAAGTCATGATGATAATCCCCTCCAGCTCCAAATCCTGGACTCAATTTCAGCTTGAGAGTATGACATTTGCAGTGGTTGCATTTTTTTTTTTAGTTGTGATAAAACAGACATAACATTAAATTGAACATTTTAGATCAGTGGCATGAAATACACCCACATTGTTATGTGACATCACCCCTCTACCTCCAGGATTTCCTTCCTCTTTGCACATTGAAACTCTGTCCTCCTTAAATACTAATCCCTACTCTGCCCACCAAAATAGCATGTGCTATTTTGCCCGCTGCTTCTGTGGATTTAACTTAGGTATTTGTGTAAGTGGAACTGGACCTTATCCTTCCGTGACTGGTGTGTTTCACTTAACATAGCATCTTCAAGCTTCATCCGTGTTGTAGCTGGTGCAGAATCCCCTTCCTTTATGAAGCTGAATATTATCCCATTGTATATATAGACCTCATTCAGTTATTATATTTTTTAAATAGAGAAAAAATTCATTTGAAAAAACCCACACAGTTATCCAACCCTGACAGTCTATAAATCCGCCCCTTACCCACGCAGGGCAGGTTTGGCTGTACGAAGGCTCCTGCTATTCTCGACCCAGATGACCAGAGACAGAGGACTCAACAGAGGGCAGGTCCCACAGTCACCTGTACTATAAAAGAAGGGTGGTGTGGGGGTGTCGGCGAGCTCCTGACCCGCAGCACTTACTCTCTGGTCTAACTGCCTCCCAGTAAGTCCATTAACATCCTCTCTCCATTCCTTTTTCCAGAACTGTTCATACTAAACATCAGATCTCTCTGTTTATCTTTCCCTTGGCTGTTTTAAAACCCTATTTGTCATATCTGACACCCTGCAACTTTCCGATCAGATGGCAGAAGAAGAGTCTGCTCAGCGGGTGATGGGATGTGAAATGAGAGCTGAAAGCCACCTAGAGCCCGACCCCACACCTCCCAGGAGCTGGGTGCTGCCTCATGTCTGGGTGGAGGGCAGGAACCTGAGAAAAATAGGCAGTTTAATTACCGGGATGCTGAGTTGCTGTAGAAGTGCACGGACGTACTAAAGGCTGTGATTAAAACTCGATCCTATTGGACAGTCTTGGCCTGTCCAGAAGGAGACACATAGGTCAGATGCACAAATTCCACTCATGGGATCTTAATACAAAGATTTCTCACTCGCTTTCCATCCGAGGACATCATCGCTCAGCCTTGAGTCCTCACCTCACTGGACCTCTCGGGCCCTGCGAGGAGCACTGCCCTTACTCGTGTGTCCTCTCTGTTTTTCAACACTGTACCTCTGGGACATTGCTGACTTAGAAGAAGTTCTTGGTCAATCCTTGTCAAAAAAGTGAAGGAAGAAAAAATGCCGTGGATTCACTAACCTCGATGATTAACCTCGAAACATTATTAGGGTCTCCATAGTAGGAATTGTCTTATCTTCTCCCCAGCTCACTGGCTAGCACATAATAGGTCCTCATGGACAGATGCCCAAGCTAATTTAGTAATTGTCGTGTATGTGTGTGCTCCTTTCCACCGCTGGCAAGGCAGTTATTGTGTCTTGTTATTTATTATTCTTTGGCCTCTTGGCCTCTTGCATATACCTGGCACATAGTAGGAGCTCAATAGAATGCATACTAATTGTCAAATAATATTTGAGTAGCAATTCTATTTTTCTCACCCACTGGAGCATTTATTTCTTCTGAAATCAGGTGAGAGCTGCTTTGCTTTTCCCACTTCCTCAAAACAGCAGCAGTGAAGCTGCCTCAGGCTGCGTCTGAGCAGGTTCTGTCACTCCCGCCCACATCAAGCGCCTCCGAGCTCTTCCTATCATCCTTGCAAGGCCTGATGTGTGTCTAGCTGTTGTGCCTTTTAATGGGCATAGCAGCCCGGGGAAACCCCCCAGGGTGGCCGCTTTGCTGGCTGGCCTGCCTCGGGTCTCGGCTGCTGCAGCTGGACAGACTGAGTTTGATGGTGCAGCTCTTTGACCTTGGGGCCAGGCTGTGCCACTCTGCGTGCCAGTTTCCCCATCTGCAAAATGCCGATAAATCATATCCACGACAAAGCCGGGGCAAGGATGGGCCGTGTGCAAGTTTGCTGTGGCTGCTGAAACAGATTGCCATAACCTCGGTGATTTAAAATGACTCAATTTATTATCTCACAGTCGTGGAGGCCAGAGGTCTGAGATGAGTCTGATGGGGCTAAAGAGGAGGTGCTGGCAGAGCTGTTCCCTTCTAGAGGCTCCGGGGAAGAGTCTTTTTCCTTATGAGTGTTTCCGGCTTCTGGAGGCTGCCTGCTCTCCTTGCCTTGTGGGCCCTTCCTGGGTCTTCAAAGCCAGCGGTGTAGCAGCCTCGACTTCAGACCTTCCCGACCCCCACTTCCCACATCGCACGGCCTCCTTGCGGACATACCCTGCCCCCCACTTGTCGGGCCCCTTAGGCTGCCAGGCTAATCCAGGCTGACCTTCCCATGTCAAGATCCCACACTTAACCCCAACTGTAGGTGCCTTTTACCATGCAAGTGCAAAGTTCCAGGGGTGAGGATGGGCACACGTTTGGGGGTCACGATGTAGCCTGCCTCCTATGGGGTCCTGGAATGGAGACCTTATGTAGCTGAAGTGCCATATTGTCCTGTGTCCTCCATTCCCAGAGTGAAATGCACCCCTGAGGCTGTCTTGGCTTGCGACCCCCCAAAGCCAAGCCCAAGTCAAGGCTTCAGGAGCAAACAGTTCATCAAGACGGTGCCGGGACACCGGGAGAATTTCAGGAAAGTGAGACGTGTATGGGGCAGCCACAGGAAAGAGGGACGTCCAAGGTTCCTGCTAAGGGAAATTTGGGGAGCCTGTGTTTAGCCTGCCCCAGAGTTATTCAGCCTTACAGGCAAGGGAGCGGGGTATTCACACCCCCTCTTGTCAGCCCACACCTTGTGAGCCCACACCTTGTCACACCTTGTCAGCCCCCTCTTGTGAGCCCACACCTCGGCTGCAGGCATCAGCTCATTTAATTGCTCAGAGTCACTTGCAGTTGCTCCTAAATCCGTCTGTCCCCCTGTATAGCTATTTAATGACACGAATTGAATGTATAGTTATTTAATGAAACTAAGGTGAAGTCTGGATCAGAGTTAATTGCTTTGGAAAATATACTTTGCAACTAGATGTCATTGAGACAGCAAAACCAATGATGACTCTGAGGAAGAACCACAAAATTCCAGAAGGGGCAGTTGTTTCTGCCTTTGAAGACACTTAAGTTGGGAATCCCGGACGATGAACTTGGTGTGTGTGTGCACACACGTGTATTCAGTTCTCAAAACCTGGGAGGTGGGTGTTATTTCCAGCTTATTGATTATTGATCTTATTGCTTAATAATCTTATTAATTATTAAAAAACTGAGGCCCAACGAGGTTCAATAAATTCCCAGAGCCCCTCAGTTCGTAAGTGGCAGAACAGGAACTTGCCCTGGCAGGCTCCTGTCCACCGGGTCTGGAACTCTGGGAAGGGATTTCCAGACTCACCCACTTTATTCTGATCCGTTTTCTGGAGCCGACACCATCCCCCCTGGCTGGGAAGGAGTCTGGGTGCTTCTCCTTCCCATCTTGGGAGCTTCCTTCGTGGAAGAAGGTCCATGATCTCTGTCGTCCACTTTTCTTCATTGCTGACATGACTGGTATATTTTTATGTATAAATTTACATACCTATTTGACGTCACTGAGGATGCACTGTGGGGACACCTGGAAATCATGGCGGAGTCAGACCTGCCCTTCGCCTTCCAGCAGAGATGACCCGGCAGAAATTCTGGGCCATCCCTCTCAGCTTTGCCGAATGGCAGGGTAATGGGGGCAGGGGAGGAGGCAGAGAGGCTCTGGACTGGTCTTAGCTTCTCAGAGACAGCAGCAGGCATCAAGCCTCCCTGCAGAATCTCGGTCCTGGGGGCGAGGCTTCCATTTGAGTCCCAAGTGCCCGTGACTGGCTTCATCTGGAATTCTGTTTTGGGGGAAGAGGGAAAGTCTTTCCAGGAAGCAGGGCTTATTAACAAGCTCTTAGCACCCTGACTGGCTGGACGTCTTCCATTTTGGTGACACCTCTGCTGTGAGGTGATGAGGGGACAGAACTCACCTCCGGTGCTGGCTCAACAGGAGGTGCCTGGAGTCCCCCAGTCCCCCAGCTGGGGAAGCTCCATGCTGCTCTTGCCGGAAGCTCTTGCACCACCAAATGGAAAGTCAGTCAGCTCGCACTGTGGCTACCAGCCCCCAACCAGCCTCCTTACTTTCATGGAGGTCTTATTGTTTATTGTTAAAGGAAATATCCACTGGCCTGTTGGCCGATGAATTCAATATCAAAATGGCAGCTGTCTGTGGAGCTGAATGGGCTGTGTTCATTGGACATATATTCAGTGCTGCAGTGGGTGGGCCGGGGCTGGCATGGTGGGCGTGGAGCTCAGGCTGGATAAGAAACAGGAATCAGCAGGCTGTGGTAGGTGCAGAAGGCGGGGACCCACAGGGGAGTGGAGGCGCCTGGGTCGGGGGGACGGGCAGCTCTGCGTAAGCCAACTCACCGACACCCACGGGAGGTGACGTCTGAGCTGAGCCGGGTAGGACGAGTCTGGATTAGCCCAGTGGAGAAGGTGACTGAGAGTCTCTAGGGAGCCCAGCAAAATGCAGAGGGAGGCAACGCACAAAATGGCACCGGAGAACTGTAGGGAATCTGCTGCGACCAGGATGTAGGAGAGAAGCAGGGAAGCTAGAGACAAATTCTAACCAGCAGGGGCTTTTGCTGTTGCCAGGGAGTCGGGACTTGACCCTGGAAGTAGTTACCAGCTCTGCCTGCGTTTTCACGGCGTGGAAATCAGCATCGAGTCGGAGGCAAGGGATGAGGGTGCGCTATCTGCGTAATAGTGAGTCATATTTTAGGAGTTTTCCACGTATCTTCATGGGGCTTAACTTGATAGACAGATTCTGCTCTTCAGTTTTAATTATGCAAACCCAAGAGGCAGGAATTAGTCTCTTCATTTTCAACGTGCAGTCTGAAGTCTGCGCTGGCCTCACACCAGCAGCCTCTGCTGCAGCCTGCTGCCAGGGGCCAGTACCAGCTGCGGGACGCTAGGCACCTTCCCTCACTGGGCCCGCTTGCTCCTTTATTAAAAGAAAGTTCTGGACTGGGTGGGCTCTCAGGTGCCTTCGGAAGTGCTGTCCATTCTGTCCACTGCGCTTGCCCCAGTGCCAGGCAGATTGAGCACTGCCTGTGGAAGAAGAATGCATGTGTGAGTGCCCATCACCTGCCAGGCAGCTTCTGCCCCTTGGCAAACAAACAAGGAGATTAACACAAGACCTCCGCCCTCGGGCACTAGTGGTAGAAACCCACGGGGAAAAGCGTAACTAGAATTTGGCCCAGGCAGGTGGGTAGGAAACAGTGGCACCGCGTGATTCCATTGCATCTCTATGGAGAAATCTTAGCAAAGGAGGGACCCCCCAGAATGGCCCACACCGAGGGTCCAGAGCACAGCCGACCTCCACCGAGGTCCCTGAAGTTCAATTGGCCATCGCCAAGCAATTCGCCAGTGCCTGCTGTTCTCCGCAGAGAATAGCACCAATAATGCACACGCCCCCTTTTACAAGGGGGGAGGGGAGTGACACGTTTGGACAAGATTGTCTTTTCTTTTTTTAAAAAGCATGCCCATCAGTAGGCATGTAGAGGTGTCACCACGCTGAGTCTCGTTGATCAGCTCTAGTGAAACTACGGAGCGGGCTCAGGACCTTGCCTTGCAAAAGATTTACATATTGGTGCTGGTCACCAGGGGGCCTGTACTCCCTACCCACGGGAGACCATAGAGGGACCTCTCCCCTGACCTCGCTTCTCTCAGAGGAGGGGGTTCCAGCAAAGCTGTGGAGGATGTAACGCCTGCAAAGCTTTCCAGCAGGCGTTTGCACTGGACCATATGCCTGTGGTGTGAGGGGCTTAGAGGCAGCTCTGCCTGTACTTCTCCTCACACAACCCGCCCGACGGGGCTGGAAGAATCGGGGCAAGAGGAAAGAGGAGCAGAGCAGGGTCCCTGCTTCCCCAGGAGCCGGGAGCGTCCCCCCAGCCCGCCTGAGCAGATGGCAAGAGCCACAGCCTGGAAGAGCCCCTCCTTCCTGGCTGGGGAGCCCGGTGGGCCGTGTTTAAGCTTGACTCACAGTGTTCAACTAGTGGGGGGTGGGGCAGAGGGCACAGTGAGACCCTCGCGTGGCCGTAGACCCACCGAGACCAGCCAGTGCGCACAAACGCCACACGCACCGCCCGGTGCGCGTGTCCCTGAGCAAAAACACATTTTTCACGGGGGCACTCTCCTTCCGCGGGGTGAAACGGCATCCAGCTTCTCTCTGGGAAAGTCACAGCGGATGGTGGGGTCCCCCTTCAAAGCTGAGGCAAAGTCCGTTTCCGACACTGGACGGGGTTCCCCGGGACCCTGCTGCAGGCGGCAGAATGTCCCCTTTCTGGCCCAAGGGACCGGCTGCGGGGACCCCGGGACTTCTAAGGCCAGGTCGACGCTGCCCTCTCTGAGCAAACACAGAGGGGCCGCCGTCTCATCTGGGAGCCTGGTCACACTCGGTGATTTCAGTCCTGGCCATGAATTATGCATGTGTGGGCCTGCTGGCCGTTTCTCCCCGTGTGTGGAGCACTCGATACTCAAGGCCCTATGAAAACACGGGCGCGGTGCCATCCCCCTGACATGAACCCCGACCGCTGGCTGATGGTGTTACTGGGAAGCGTGATTTAAGGGGGCCACAGAGCTGGAGCACACCTGGGGGAGAGGAGACACCGCGCTTAGGAATTCAGGTCCAAGAGCCCCGGAATTCCCGCAGGCTGCTCCCCTGCCTCTGGGGCGGCCCCAGTGACCAGCTTAGGTGACAGCAGCCCCCGCCGCTGTCAGGAGGGGTTGTCTCCCTTAGAGCTTTTCCTCCTCCAGTTCTTTTAAATTCAGTTCTTCCCATTCAGAAGGAAGTCACACTCTGATTTTGGTCAAAACCATTCACCAAAAAGGACTCCCTCCCCTCACCCCTTCCCCCCGCCCCAAAGTCAGCACTGCGGGAGCTCAGTGGGCTTTTATTCAAACCGCTGCTGTGCACCAGCCACGAAACCGCCTTCATAACTTTGCCTCAGGCCCCCAGGATCCAGAATTCATTCAAGAAGGCTGACTCCAGAGGCGGCTCTGGCTCATCTTGCTTTTGTATAATTACCCTCCCCCGCCCCACTCAGGATGTACACGGTGATTTACAGAAATGTGGGGATACCCACTTAGGATCCCTCACTCCTGAGCACTATTCTTCTTCCTAATTTTGCAAAGTCATTTGCAGGATAAGGCCATTTGGAAAACAAGTGCATATTTTCATTGCTAATATTGAATTTACATCTATACCTCAGGTGTATAGGGATAATGATGTGGCAATTAAAGGCAAATATATAATTTTCAGTCATGACGAGGGATTACTGCACTGACAGAACAAGCGCTGACTTAGATGTTTAACTGAATGCTAATTTTTTTAGAGCTTTGGGGATTTTTGACTATTGATGGATGGCTCAGTATTTTCACATTTCAGGTGGGGGAAAAATCCCTGATTTTGCATTTTACATCAAGGCATCCGAGAAATATGTGGCCAGTTCATTTAATATGCTCACATCGTACTGATAAGTGAGCCGAGTAAGATACAAGAAATATATATGCTATACACTAAATATGTATCTATATATCTATATACCATGTGTAGACACAGATTGACATTCCAGACAAATATATACAGGCATGTACACAAAAATGCAAATATACATATATACACAGATGTATGTGTGTATGCCTACATTTTATATGTTATCTATAAATATTTCCACATATATATATTTGCATGGATATTTAGATATGCACTTTTATGTATATTTGTGGCAGTGGTGTGTGTGTATGTATGTGTATTTCATGTGTATATACACACATAAATATATTCTTACAGACATCTTTCAAGGCATATGTGGAAGAATATATTCCAAAATATTAGTGGAGTTTGATTCTGGGCTTATGGGTTTGTCTTCATCTCCAAGCATAAGTATGTTTCCCTTTATGGAGATTCTCCCAGGGAATGTGCTCCACCAGGAGAAAGCGCTGACCCATCTGTTTGACAAATTTGGGTGTCATCAGGGTTGTTTGGCCACCCAGTGCCTGCCCTTGACACTGGCTTCAGTGTCCGTGTCGCTTTGGGGAGTTAAGTAGGATTGGTCACATCTCCCCTCCCAAGGGGCGATGCCCTCACACTGCTTCAGCCTTTGAACCACTAGATCAGAGCCCAAGGCCCCTCATCCTCCTATTGCCTCCTTCCTGTTTGCCACAACTAATGAAACAGCTCCAGGAAAGCAGGGGAGAGGCTCCTTGACGCTGGGCTTGGCAGTGCTCGTGGGGATGTGACCCAAAGCATAGGCGACAAAAGTGAAAATAAGCAAGTGGGACAACATTAAACTAAAAAGTTTCTGCATAGTAAGGGGTGGGGGCATTAACACAATGAAAAGACATCCTCCGGAATAGAGCGTGTGAACCTTAGGTCTGCTAGAGGCTCAACTCCCAAAGACACAGGTAAATCATGAACCCAGTAGCCAAAAGACAACTGGGTTTTAAAAAATGGGCAGGGCCTCCCTGGTGGTGCAGGGGGTTAAGTGCAGCACTATGACGCTATCGGCAGCCACTGCAGTGTGAGTTCGATCCCCGGCCAGGGAGCTCCCCACATGGCACAGCAGACCTCTCCTGCCTCGCCCGCTGCTCCCCTCAGCAGTGTGTTTCAGTAGATCCGCCTGTTCTGCTCCCCACTCTGTCTCGCCACCCCATACCTCTGGCCTGCACCCCAGCTCTTGTATGCATAAATAAATGTATCTTAAAAAAAATGGGCAGAGGACTTGAATAGATACTTTTCCAAAGAAGACACACAAATGATCAACAGGTATGTGAAAAAATGCGCAATGGCACTCACCACCAGGGAGGTGCAATTCAAAACCACCATGAGACAGCCCCTCACACCTGCCCGGATGGCTTTTATCAAAACGTAAAAAAAAAAAAGAGCATGTATAGGCAAGGATGTGGAGGGAAAAGAACCGTGGCGCACGGCTGGGACTGTAAATTGCTAGGACCATTAGAGAAAACAATATACAGGAGTCTCAAAAAAGTCAAAGTAGCGGGCCTCCCTGGTGGCGAAAGGGGTTAAGTCTCAGCACTATGAAGCTATCAGCAGCCACTGCAGCACAAGTTCGATCCCCGGCCAGGGAGCTTCCCACATGGCGCAGCAGACCTCTCCTGCCTCACCCGCTGCTCCCCTCAGCAGCATATTTCAGTGGATCTGCCTGTTCTGCTCCCCACTCTGTCTCTGGTGGATCCTCTCACCCCCTGCACCTCTGGCCTACACCCCAGCTCTTGTATGCATAAACAAATAATTTTTTTAAGATTTATTTATTTATACATACAAGCTGGGGTACAGGCCAGAGGCGTGGGGCGGCGAGAGGGTTCACCAGAGACAGAGCGGGGAGCAGAACAGGCAGATCAGAAATACACTGCTGAGGGGAGCAGCGGGCGAGGCAGGAGAGGTCTGCCGCACCATGTGGGATTCTCCCCCGTTGAGCGTCAAACTCGCATCACAGGCTGCCAACAGCTCCAGTGCAGCACTCAACCGCTGCGCCACCAGGGAGGCCCAACAAATAAATCTTTTTTTAAAAAAAAATTCAAAGTAGAATTCCAGGATATACCCATTTCTGAGTATCCACCCAAAGGAAATAAAATAACTCCCCCCCAAAGGGTGCTACACTCCTGGGGTCATTGCAGTGTGACCGACAGTCGTTCAGTAGGATGACCTGAGTGTCCATCCACAGGTGACCAGATAAGGAAGATGTGATGCGTCTTTACAATGGGATGTCATTCACTCTTCAAAAAGACGGGAATTCTTTGATTTGTGCACCAGGGTACCCATCACCCCTTACGTCAGCTGAAACGAGCCAGACAGAGAAGGGCAAATACTGTGTAGTGTCACTAATATATGCAATCGGAAAAATAAGTCAAACTCATAATAAGAGGGAGTAGAACAGAAGTTAGCAGGGGCCAGGGCAGGGGAGATGGGGAGATGTTGGTCTAAGGGTATGAACGTTCAGTGAGGAAGTGAATTCATTCCAGAGACCTTAGTCGTCCATAATAATATATCATGGACTTGAAATTTGCTAAGAGAGTAAATCACAAGGGTTTTCACCACAAAACCAGAGGTGAAGAATCTATCAATTAGTTTGATTGTGGTGGTTAATTCACAATATCTATGAAACGCGAAGCCTCATCTTGTGCCCCTAAATATATACAATTTTGATTTGTCAGTCGCACCTCAATAAAGCTGGAGAAAAAGCACCTTGTGGGCGAGGGAGGCAGTTTTTTCCTCCCAGGAATGGGAGCCGAAGGGAAGGGTAGCAGAATCCATCCATCAATCGTGCTTCCCACCAGGAAGCAAGAAAGCCACGTGACCCTCATTCTAAAAGTCAGGTTTGCAGACTGCCTTCCCGGCGACCACATGGGGAACCAGCCTCCCCCAGCTCCCCAACCACCTCGTGGAAAAGAGTATCCTAACGTTAGAGAGGATCTCCTCAGCCTCTTGGTGCTGAACTTGCTGTGTGATTTTTAACCTGACCTTGGAAGGCAGCCTCAGGGATGGGACTGTCTGAACCTGGAATGCCACCACAGCTAACCTACGCAGCTAGATTTTCTGTTTCAACAACCTTACATTGAAATTCCCTCTGCACCCCCAGTCTGGCGGGGGGCGAGGGGAGCTGTGCAGGATCCCTGCTTCTGCCAGCTTGTCCATAATTGTCATGTTATTTTTGGAAGCACCTGTTATTCTTGGGCATTTAGAGACAAGTCCAGAAGTATGTTCCAGGAGAGGGACCCAATATTAATTTCTAGAGTCAACTATTTCCTCGTGCTTGCCGTCCAGACCACGGCTGGATCCCCCTTCAAGTGGTCAAACTGGAGAATTGTGCTAACTCGCAGAGGGGCCCACGAGGCTGGCCTGCGCGGCGAGGGTGATGGTCTGCACTTAATGGAGAAGATTTAAAACGTAGCATGCAGGCTAAGCGTGATTTTTAACTCGAGGCGGTCCCGCGCTTTAGCGCCAAGTGAGGAGGAGATGGGCTATTAATCCTTTTGACATTCCCTTGAATAGCGTCATATTTCAATCCTGTTAAGCTGTGGGGCCATTGTTTATTGGTCTCCCTCCCAAAGCAGGACCTCTGTTGTGCTGAGGCTGCAAAATGCTGCCAGCTCTGTGCCTTTAAGACGACGTGGGCTGGGGCCTGCTGGCTGACCCTCCGCCCCAAGCACGAGCTCCCAGCTGCCCGGGCTCTCCCATCTGTCACCGACCAAGCACGGGGTCAGTGGGCCTGGTGCCCTTTTGTTGGAATGTTGAGAAAAGAAAGAAGAAAAGACACATCTGGAAAACAGAAGAAAGGGAAGGGGAGGTGGTCAGACTTGCCGAAGAATCCAGAATTCCAATCTTGAGCGCTCTGTACCTTCACCCTTTGTGTTCTAACCTCTCAGCTGACTTGGGCTTTTGTGTATTCATCGTGCAGACACGCAGGGAGCCTCTCCCTGTCCACCAAGCATCACAAGGGGTTGGATGTTGGGCCAAGGGAAGTTGGGGGTGATAAGGGGCCAGGAATTGGAGCGACATGGTGGTCTGGGCCCCAAAGTCTGATGCTACCTCCTATAGGCCTTGTGACTCAGACAAGTCAGGTCCCCTCCGTTTCCTCATACACACAGTGGGACTAATGGTGGTGACAGGCCTGTCGAATAAGTCAGTGCAGAGAACACACTCAGGAAGGCTTCAGTGTCTGTGGGTTTCATTATTAGAGTGTTTCTATTGTTACTTGTATTGCAAACCTGGGGAGCACGGGGAGCATAATATAGTGCAATCTGCCCGACTCGGAGTTGGGGAAGGAGGCACTGATGGGGACATGTAAGCGAGGCTTGGAGGAACCCCACTCACGTGGAGTTCACAGTCTCCCCATTTGGCCTAATTGCAACAGGTTTCTCTGCTTAGATGAGAAGGTACTTGTGGGCAAGGAACATACTTGGTACAACTTTCTAGCGCTTTTGGCTACATCGAGCGTGCTATGTATCCTTGCAGATCAGTGGGGGACCAGTCTGCACCCCCCCACCCCCCAACCCCCGCAAATCTGGAAGAGAATCTGAAGCTTTGCATTATCCTGGGGACAGGGCTGTCCAGACCAGTGCTGCCCTGTCATTGTCAGGTGAGTTAGGGGGGCTGGGCCCCGCCTAGGACCCTCAGCAGGAAAGACACTCCCCCACAGGCTGCCCTCTACCTTGGAGGTCAGAGGAATCACAGGCGAGGAATGCAGGAAGGAAGGGGCCCACACAGCTTTGGAATTCCTCCTCTTTCCCCAATCTCTGCCTGAGTCTTGTGCTCTACTCCCACTGGCAGAACATTTAGGGGTGCTGTGACTGCCCCCCACAGCCCGCCCACACGGGTCTGGGCTTAGGAGGTGTGAGCCTGCACATTTGTTTTTAGATCTTGTTTTGGTGAATACAGTAAAAAAAAACAAAAACAAAAACCCTTCCAAGAGACATGTTAACACACAGGTTATACATAATTCAGTTCTCCTTTAGCTGTTAGATTAATTTTGCATGCGCCGTATTTTTAAATCCCCGCCCATGCTGAGTGCGCTTCCGCCACGGGAACCGGAGACTGAGAAGGAGTTGGGACCCTGCTCTCATCACCGTCCTCCGCGCCTCAGTGTCTGCACCCTCAGTGCATCCTCACCGTGTGGAGGCGCACCCCGTGTGTGCGAAGCGGGGACAGCATGGGTAAAACAGCATTTGTCTCCAACAGGTTCCCCGTCCTGAGCAGGGAATTCTTGTCCTGCTAAGGGATTTGGGTGGGGAGTTGAGAGGGGAGTGGGGAGTACCTAGGGCAGGCTCCCAGGCCTTCTGGACAGAGGAGACAGCCCGAGACTGCTGAGAAGGTGGGAAGCCACAGGTACATCTGGGCTGATGCTGCTGAGCATAAAGGGGTAAACGGGGAGAAGGGCCCTCACATCCCTCCCAAGGAGAGAGGCAGGAGGGGCCATGACAGGAGTTGGCCAGGTGAGGCGTTTGGCGGTGACTCCTCCTCGCTGCATCCTCTCACTGTTTACTTTTGGCGAAGTGTCTACACTGTAGGCCACTGGTTCTCAAGCTTGATAAAACCCAGATGGCCGGGCCCCTCTCCCGAGCTGCTGCTGCAGCAGGTCTGGGTGGGAATGAGGGCTGCGTCCCTAACAAGCTCCCAGGTGGGGTCGATCTCCCGATCTGAGGGCCGGACCTTGAGGTCAGCCAGGAGAAGGGTGTCCCCACGAACTGGCAAGAGGAGGGCCTCCCTGGTGGTGCAGCGGTTAAGCGCTGCGCTGTGGAGCTGTTGGCAGCAGCGACGCGAGTTCGATGCCCGGCCGGGGAGAATCCCACATGGCACGGCAGACCTCTCCTGCCTCGCCCGCTGCTCCCCTCAGCAGTGTGTTTCTGATCTGCCTGTTCTGCTCCCCGCTCTGTCTCTGGTGAACCCTCTCGCCACCCCACGCCTCTGGCCTGTACCCCAACTTAAATAAATTTTTAAAAAAAATTTAAAAAAAACTGGCAAGAGGAAAAGGAAGAGCAAGGAGCAAGTGGTCTGGAGCCAGGTGGGTGCCCACAAGGGAGGCCATGGGCTGCGTCCTGGTCCTGGGTGATAACCCCCAGGCTGCGTCACCCCCCCCATTCAGGGGAGGAGCCTGGAAGGGTGGACACACCCGCGCTGGCTACAGTTACCTGAAGCACGTCATTCTCTGCCCGCGCACCACCTCGCCGCATCTGGACGCGTGACCTGCTTCCTTTTTTAAGTCATCTCTGTTCTCTTGGAAAGTAAACACCGCGCCTCAGAGGGTTTTCTGCGGAAATCCGTTTTCTCGCACATTTGCAGTCTCCTCGCTCGGCTTCGGTCACCAGAGGCACCGACAGCGGCTCTGGATGTGGGGGTGTCATACTTCCAGAGCCCCCCACTCCCAAATTTAATGGGTCCTAAAACACTTCGGCCCCCCAAAAGAGTGCTGGGGTGGAGGGTCCATGAAGGAAGCCCTGCTCTGGACTCTGAATCGTTGGGTTCTTCTGCGTTGACTCCGGCCTGGAGGGCCCAGCCAGGCTGCCCGGTGAGGGCCCACTGGCCGCGGCCGCCTTCCTCCCACCTGTCTTCTCGCACGCCCTGTCTGCTGTGGTTCTTGCCAAAGAAGCAGCAGAGAGCAATTCCCAGCATATGGAGCCGTGGGATGAAGTAGAATTGGGGGTCGGGGAGGTAGGGCTGCCAGGGAGCCCCAGCCCCCCTCCCCTGGACGACCCAGTCAGACTGACCACAGCTTGGCAGCTCCTTGAGTTTCACCTGCGTCTTCGCTTCTCCCAGGTGGCCCCCCTACATGCACCCCAAAAACAGTTCAGAGCGTCCCAGGCCGCCGCTCTTGAGACCCGTGGGACAGGTGTGACTCAGTCTGCAAAATGGGCTGCATTTCTTGTACACATCTTAAAGATTTTCCGTAGCTCATTCCGCCTCACTTCATTCAGCCCCTTGTTAGCCGAGCAGAGGAAATGTGCCACCAGTCAATCCAGGCCGGGCTGGGAAGCCACTAATGTGCCCAGGGGTTGGAGCTGGGGTGGGAGTGGGTGGCGTGGCATCTGCTCCTGATGTCGTCTCTGCGCCCAGACATCTGCTGAGCCCTCCCTCGTCCCATCTGGCTCCAGCCTGCGAGCCACACAGCTGCTCTGAGCTGCCCTCGGGCCTGCAGCACACTGTGCCCCGTGGCATAAGGAAGGCATTCTACTGCCTCGCCCACGCGGGCCGGTTCCTGTCTCAGGCCCCCACCCCAGTGCCTTCCTCTCCACAAAGGGACCCCACGACCCCCTGGGGAATAATTCTTTGTCCGGGAGGAAACCCGCTCGTGGTAGCACTGACCCGGCTGTCCCGGGTCAGAATCCTGTGAATGTGTGACCTCCTGGGGCCGGGCCTGCCTGCTTTATGTCCCTGTTCTCGGAACTCCCCTGGGCCTGGCCAAAGAGGACAGGTATTTGTGACTTAGAATTCAAAGAGCGTTCAAACACCTGGAGCGGGCAAACCCCGGGCCGGACCGTAAATAGGACCCTTGAGAAAAGAGAAGGGGCGCGAGTATTTGGACTGAGCAGGAGCAGGATGAGGACTGACCAGGACAGGTGCAGGGAGGAGCCCTGCAGAAGGCGAAGAAGCCCCAGGAGCTGCTCTTCCGTCGTCTGCCCGATGCTCACACCTGGCGAACAGGCCTCAGCAAGGGCGTCGTGGGTATCCCTGAAGAGGGCAGAGGTGAGAACCCCCACACACAGCCCCCAGGAGACAGATCCAGAAAGGACCAGGATCATGAACTGGGAGGCGACAGCTCCGCTCTCCCCTGGGAGACCTGTCCTCGTTGAACTTGAAAGCCAACCGACTTCGACGATCTCGGTTGGAGCCAGGGAGGGCCTGGAACACTTGGGCCCCATGCTCCGAGGTTCATTTCGCCCCTCCCAAGCCCTTCCCAGTTAACTGGAGGCTCCAGGAGCCTCTTGGAATTCCTGTATCCACTCAAGCCAACACTGAGGCTGTACTTGGCCCTGTGCTAGGCCAGGAGATTTCAATGGAGATTGAAAACAGGTCGGTGGGTGGCTGCTGTCTGGAGCCTAGAGTAGGGAAGGTGTGTGCCCCCTCCCCCAACGCAGCAACAAATAAATCACAACACTATAGACTGTGAAATTGACACTAACCACAAAACAGGTACCTTGGGGGAGAGGGGTGATTAGGGGGAAGTTTGTTTCTGCCAGTCAGGAGCTGAGAAGTGCCTGAGAAGTGAGCGGAACATGTAATGACAAGAAGGAGCCAGCTGTGTGTGCTGTTAGATGTTTAACAACCGTCTTTTTAAAAAATGTCTTGGTGCGCAGTGTTTGCCCATTTCCATGGTGTAAACACTCCCACCAGGGTGCATTGCAAGCTATCAGTGGGAAGAGATGTGCACAGTCAGCTCTGTGAGCTGGTGTGATCCATGCAAAGAGCTGGAGAATAAGCAGTCCAGACAGAGGAGTGGCACGTGCAAAGGCCCTGAGGCAGGACTCAGCATAGTGTTCAAAGAACAGAGAGGTCAGCGAGCAAGGGAATGAGGCCAGATCACAGGGGCCTCAGGGAGAAATCAGGACTACGAAGGTCTTTGAAAACCTCAACAGCTATGCCAGCGTACTGGGGTGCTGCTAGCCACACATGACGGTGGCCACAGCAGTAACACAGTCTGATAAGGACTGGAAGGAAGAGGATTTGCCCAAATGGTTCTTGAAAATTTGCTCCAACCCAGCAATAAGAAATTGTGCTCCCTGCCCCGCTTCCTCCCACCCTCACAGTGTCTGGTGGAGGCCTTGTTGATGGCTTAAGAGGAATGTGTCAGCTGAGAAATATGGTCACCACACATGTGTCCACACACCCACCCTCCACTGGCAAATATCACTGGGACGGAAGTTTCACGTGTGTCTGGCTGTATCTAAGAAAGCTGTGGTGTGACTCTCCAGTCAGCCCGAACCAGAAAAGTCCCAGTGGTTTCCTCGCTCCTGTCTATTCCCTGGTCCAACCACCCCGTAGCACCCTCCTCCAGTGTGCCGCTGTTCTCTCCCTTCGGGATTTCCTGGGCCGGGGAGCACTCAGCTGGGAGAACCAATCTGATCTTTTCAAGGAGGTATTGTTTATTTTTCTCCCGTCCCGCAGTGTTGACTGTGTGTAAACTGTCACTTGGCTGGTTTGTTTCTTTGCTTGTATTTGTTTTTTTGTTATCATTTTGTTTGCCCTCGCCAGTTCCTAGAGTTTAAAGAGACTTCGAGGAGTGAGATAAGCCAGTGCCCAGGTGTCTCAGTAGTCAGGGCTGTGTTCGTCTCCCTGCGCGTCCAGGCCCCCGGCTGGGCTCCCTGGAGGCACATCAGGCCCTCAGATGACGATGGTGATGATGGTCACGATGGTGATGGTGACAGGGAAGATGAGCGTTTAGCACATGGCAGGGACGGTGACGCAGGGGCCCCATAGGATCCTCACAGCCCCCCAGGGAGGGACGGTTCCGTCACTCCCCACTGCCCAATTGGGGGGTTAGGCCCAGAGGCCGTGTGACCTTCGCCAGGCAAGGTCACCACAGTGAAGGGAGAGCTGAGAGTCAAGCTGCCTGGGCCTCACTCCCAACCCAATGAAAGAGCAAATTCATAAACTGCAAAATGTTTGTTTTTCCCATTCTGTTGCTTCCCTGTCCAGAGGCATTTATGAAAGAGGGTATGATGAAGCTGACTTTTATGAGCCACCAATAGGCAGTGAACCCCTGACTGGGTCATGGCAAAGTGAAACTTAAAGTCCAGCGGCGGTTCTCACCTGCCAGTGGCCCAAAAGAAATTTCCAGGGAGGGGGACAGAAGTGTCCCCCTAGAAGGACTCAGTGCTCCTTAGGGAAGCAAAAGTTACACCAAAAAGCCCACAGGGAAAGCTGTTCAGCCCAGCAGAAAGAAGTGGGGGCTGGTCTTTCCTGTGAGGACTGGACCCCAGCCCCCAGCCAGGAGATGGAGGTCGCTGCTTCCGGGACACAGCAGAGCTGAGTGGGCAGAGCCGAGAGGTACCCGGGCTGCCTGGTCCTTCCCATCCAAGGCCAGGGTGGAGGTCAGCAGGAAAGCGAGCTCGTCGGCTTCCGTGTCCAGCCGCTTGTCACTGTCACCCGCAATTTCTTATCAACATGTGTTTTTAACTGAGTCCGTTTTCTGCGCCACAGTTTACAGAGGCGGAAACCCAGAGCAGGGGGCCAGAGGCGGAGTGAAAACTCAGCCCAAGAGAAGTTTCTGGGCTTCGAAGCCTTCTCCATGCCTCCGGTGGGGCGTGCAGACTGTGCTGTCGGAGACCATGACAGTGGCTGTGGGTCTCCCGCCTTCCATTCCTACCACGTCCCAAGGTCCAAAGACAGAGAACGCGCCAGAGTCCTCTGCCTCCAGAATTAATATTGAAGAGGGAGACACAATACACAATAGCAAGTTGCAGTCAACTCCTTGTTTACAACAAAGTGCACTGAAGAGGCCAGGTGTGCGAAGAGGCTCAGAATTTCCCAGCCCTCCCAGCTCCACTCTCTGCCCTGGTCCCAGCCTCCATCTCTGTGAGCATCAAATTCCGGGCCCAGCCCAGGAGTGAAGGACTGGGGGTGCTTTGAGAGGGTCCCTAATTGACAAAGGCACCAAGACTAGGTCTCTAACACCCCATCCTTTCAATGCTCTTTGCTGTCACTTAGGGACCTGCTACTGTGGCTATTTTATAGTAACTCAGAGCTTTCAGGGTGATTCCGCCCCCCGGGGCATGTCTGGAGACATATTGGTTGTCACGGCTGAGGGGCGTGGGTGCTACTGGCATGGAGGGGGTGGGACCAGGGAGGTTGCTAACTTCCTTTGGTGCGCAGGCGAGCCCCCACCACAAAGAACTACCTGACCCCAATGTCCATAGGACCAGGGCTGAGAGCGCCTGCTTTAATGGGGTGAATCCTGACCCTCATCCATTGGCGTCAGCCGGTGTAGGCCCATTCCCATGTCTTCCTTTCCGTGGACTGAGTCTTGCTCTCTGGGACTGACTGGTGAGGCTGCCCGTGCTTTGGGGCCAGAGCTTTGTGTTCTGGGTACCCTGCTACCAGCTCCATTTTCTCCGAATGGTTTGGTTCAGGCCTCAGCAGGCACTGTGCCCCCTGCTGGCACCTGCCGGGTAACCCCCTTTTCAAGAGGCCGCTGGAGACACCTTCTTCAGCGCACGGGAGAAGTGTTCAAGGATCTTTGTTCTCAGTTAGCTGGGTAATTGGCTCTGCGTGGCTTCTCACTGGCAGCGTTGGAAATATTAAAGGGATTTCAAAGAAAAGGAAAAAATATCCCAAGGAAAAGCAACCAGCACCTCAGCAAGGCCACCTGGTCCACCTGTATCCGCCCCATGCGTGACCGTGGTGGCACTGAGGGGCCTGCTGCTGTCGCTGTCTCACGGTGGCTCTCAGCTGGAGTGATCTCGTCGGCAGATGAAGCGCTTTGCCCTCACTTCGGGTGGTTTCTGTCCATGTGTGAGCTGCTCCTGAATGACGGTCCTTGAGGACCGTGTATGAGAACAGCGGCTGTTCCCAAGCTCAGGGGCCAGGCCTCCCCGTGCTCTCCTGGGAGGCACAGAGGGGTGTGGGGTTGCTCGGTTTTCTCGCTTTTAGGGTAGAAAGACAGTACTGAAGCCGCGCACCGGCTGGTCCAGTGGACCCAAGAGTCTGCTTCCCAGTCGGGGCTGTTCCTCCTGCAGGGCTGCGCCCTGCCCCCTAGAGGTGCCTTGAGGAATAACAGCAAGAGCAGGGGCACCTGTCCGGCCTGGCGCTGAGCGCTCTGCAGTATCTCCCGGCTCATTCCCGGCAAAATCCTTGGACATGGATTCTAGGACTAGCCCCATCTCACGGTTGCAGACACGGAGGTGTAAGAAGTTGCACAGGTGGGGGAGCTGGAGTCAGAGCCGTGCAGTCTGGCTCTGGGGGAGCCTCATTCTCCCCCGGGACACGGGGCTGCTCCTCTGCAGGCCGAGGAGGCTTGTCCTGCAGAGACCTGACCTCTCAACAGTGAGTGTGTGCTGGAAAGTCCCAACCCCAAGTCTCATCATCCCAGCAGTGAGCGGCCCTGACCCCTTTACCTGCGCTGGGCTCCACTCTGGCCCGTGGTCGGTACCGTCTCCCCTGAGCATCCCTGGTCCTCATGCCCTTCACGCTAAGGTGCTGCCTCTGGCTGGTGTTAGATTCTGCCGCTTTGCCAGGGTCTAGCTGTGCCACACCAGAAGGCTGGTCAGAAAAGGCCAACGACGGGCCTCCCTGGTGGCACAACAGGTTAAGTCTCAGCACTAGGAAGCTATCCAGAGCCACCGCAGCATGAGTTCAATCCCTGGCCAGGGAGCTTCCCACATGGCGCAGCAGACCTCTCCTGTCTCCCTGCTGCTCCCCTCAGCAGTGTACTTCAGTCAATCTGCCTGTTCTGCTCCCCACTCTGTCTCTGGTGAATCCTCTCACCCCCAACATCTCTGACCTATACCTAGTTTGTATGATAAATAAATAAATCTTTAAAAAAGAAAGAAAGAAAAGGCCAAAGAGTTGGGGGCCGTTGCTCTTATCTCCACCAACCGCCTCTCTGCAGGAGGACCTCTCCCAGCCTTCGGGAGCCCCTAGACCAATGGGTCTTCCCCCTGCACCTTATCTTCTGAAGGAAGGTTGGCCCCATTGGCAAGATGAAGTGGCAGTTGGCATCAAAGAAAGACAGTCTGGAAGTGAAGCTGCCCCTCCACTCCCGGCAGGGCTGTGGGCAACGTGCGGGGGTCGCGGGGGGAGGTGTGTTCTCCCTGGAAAGGGCCTCATCTGAAGCCCCAGGGCCCGGGAACAGGCTGTGTGTGCAGCTTGGTGCTGGTGATCCGCAGATAAATCAGTAATGGATGTTTCCGGTCCAAGAGCGCGTTTTTCTCCGAGGACCATATTACCTCTTCGGGTCTAATTCAGCTTGATATTTTCCCTTTACTCGGAAAGGCTCTGTAGCAAATGCGCCATCGGAACCATTTTTCTGATTGAACTAAAAGCATCGCAGCTTCGTTTTCTTTTCTCTTTGGGTTAAGTCGTATTTAATAGGCCTCGTTTCTAAAGAATGAAGCTTTATCTAATTTCAAAAGCTCCGAGTCTCCATCGTGAAGACCCAGGCCACGGTGGTTTGACAAGGATTCTTATTCCTGTATATTTTAGCTGTTTCCGCCCTGGAGCTGGATGCAGGGTGTATTTTTAGGGCCCGATGAAAGCAGCTGCACAGAGGTCTTTAATCAGACGGAGGCCAGCAAATACGAGGCAGGGACATACCCCTTGCAGCCCTGGAAGGTTGGGGTTTCTTCATCACAGATATTTTAAGAGCAGACCCTGGGGTGTACCCAAGTGGACATCGGTTTCACATGCAATAGCTGCTGCTTGCCCTTGGGCTTAGAGAAAACATGTGTGTTTGTGTGTGTACACACAGGCATCGTGTGTACAAACATGGTGCGTGTTCACGAGTATTTGGGATGGGTGTGTCTGTGTGTATGTCCGGGAGGGGCTTCCTAACTTCCCAGCCTGTGTTCTCTGTTCTCAAAGCAAATGCGCAGTTGGTTGGGGTGCGTTCAATTAATGAGAGCAGATTTTTCCAGACGCTTCTCCTTCAGGCATGCTCCCCAAGCCCCTACTGCCTAAGCGGGGTCCCTCACGTCCTCTTCCACACCTCCCTGTCTCTCTTGGGGATATGCGAGCAGTCGAGTGGATTTTCTCCCCTCCAGTCTTTTTCCACATCTCTCTGTCCCTCTCCATTCCCCCTGCCACCCACCATCAATCCCGATAATCCTCCCCTGGGACCATAAACCCCCCCACCCCCTCCTCTAATCCCTCCTGGGCTCTCCAGTAGCCCCTCTCTACACACTGTTCTAGCATTTCACAGGTTGCCCTGCAGGCTTCCCTTCCTGCCTTCTCTGCTACCTGCTGTAACCCCACCGTCCCCTCTCGGTGGGCTCACTGCACCTGGGGCGGGCAAGGGACGGAATGAGACCCCCCTTGGCCCCGAACATGACTCCATCCTCCACTGCGGCTCCTCTCTCCATTTGCTTTCTTGAATCTCTGCACCACTGAAGCTCCCCTGAGTTTTCCCCAAAGAAGAGACTGCCCCGGGAGAAGGTCTCACGGGGTCCCCCTGCATTGGTGCTTGCTGGCCCTTGTGCCTCTGTTCACCCTACTCTTCCCTCCAGAATCCCTTCCCCTCCAGTCCTGTTCTTCGAGACCCAGCAGGACGGTTCCCTTGCCCGTAGGGGGAGAGGCACCTTCCTCACCACGTGGGCAGATGTGAGCCCTATCTCTGGTGTCTAGGATGTGACCCTGTCACCCTTGGGCACACACACTGGCTTGCACCATCCCCATGGTCTGGACCCTTGTCCCCTCCACTCTCTCCATATGGATTATTTGAGCACAGGTTATCTTACCCACCTTTTTAATCATTTATTCATTCATTCAGTCAGTCAGTCAGTCATTCGACAAACACATCATCAGGCATGCACACTTTCCCCAATGAGGTGCTGGGGGTGTGGCCACCTAAAGAAAGATATGCCTTGAGCCTCACGGGTCACACATCATGGCCAGAGAGACTTTTAAATAGAAGCGCATTGTGAGAAATAGAGAAAGAGCCTCAGCGGAGAATCCTTTGTGCTATGTGGGGGGTACCAGTCACAGAGCTTCCCGGAAAAAATGCCACGGAAGCTAAGACAGAGAGGTAGGGGGTGGCGGCCAGGGGAAGGGTTCGGGGGCACAGGGGAGCATGTTCGAGACCCCGAGACCTGCCAGATGGGTGGGCACCTGTGTGGTGGGCACACAGCAGGGTGGGTGGGCAGGCAGGAGAGGGCGGTGCAGGCTGTCGCGGGTATTCGGGCCTGGCCCTGGCTAAGGAGATCTCTGGGCCTGCACGTGGTGGTGGGGGGGGGGTGCGGCGTGTAAATGTGCTGGACAAAGAGCCTTGGTAGAGATGAGGGGGCTGGAGCTACCCCTCCTCCTAATGAGGGCGAGTTTGGGTGTGAGACCTATTGCAAAAGGAAGTGCTGTTTGCAGGTGACAACTGAAATGAGAGAGGCAAGCAGTACCCGCTGCATGTCAGGCCCCAGGTTGCATGAGGCCGTGGGGTTCTGTAAAGAAAACCACCCTTGTGGGCCTCCCTGGTGGCGCAGGGGTTAGGTCTCAGCGCTATGAAGCTGTCCGTAGCCACTGCAGCACAAGTTCGATCCCTGGCCAGGGAGCTTCCCACATGGCGCAGCAGACCTCTCCTGTCTCCCCGCTGCTCCCCTCAGCAGTGGATTTCAGTGGATCCACCTGTTCTGCTCTCCACTCTGTCTCTGGTGAATCCTCTCACCGCCCGCACTTCTGGCCTACACCCCAGTTCTTGTGTGCATAAATAAATAAGTCTTTAAAATAAAAAAGAAAACCACCCTCGTTTCCCCCAAGTGCGCACGTTTGCCCCCCCCCCACTTACTGTCATTCCAAGAGCACTGGGTGTGTGCCCCCACCCAGCCCGCCCTCCCTCTGCCCCCTTAGTCATTGCTATCACCTGGTACAGAACCCAGCTCCCCCGCCCGGCCTGCTGAGAGCTGGCGGGCCTTTCCTTATTTTGGAGATTTCAGTCTCTCCTGAATTCCTTTTGATAATAAAGGAGGAGAATTGCTGACAATCTTCACAAATGCAGAATCTTGCAAGAATAATTGCCTCTGAATTACATGTGATTCTCCCTTTCTCTGTCTCCCGAACATTTAGTTTGCTTGTGGTGTTAGCTAACTAGTAAATATTTGGTGTCTTCAGCCATTTGGTCTTCAAGCTGTGAGGGATGAGAACCAGAGGAAGTGCAGGAAGGCCTGAGCCATCTGCTTCTGCCCACACCCCAGGAGCCACGCAGGAGGCAACAGATTAAGGGGTGATTCCACTCCTGAACCTCTGGACCTCCGCCCTTCCCTTTCTGCCTTTATCTTAGGACCCAGGGGAGCCTTGGATCCAGAGGGGATGTGGTGAAACCATAGGACTCCCCAGGTGGGCCTGTGAGGGGAGCTGGGCTGAAAGCTCATAGGAAGAGAAGGTAGGGGGCTTGAGGTCACCATCTCTTAACTTTACGGACTGGCTACGGGCTGGGACGAGGATGGTCTGCAGGTATGAGTATGTCTCCCCATTTCCAAGAACAGTGGGAGCCTGGGACTCCCACCATCTGCTCCCACCTGTCCGGGGCTGAGCACACCCAGCTTAGCACTCGCTGTCTCTGGGGCCCTCCCTTTACACCATCGGCGGGAGAGCAGGACTTTAAACAAAATGGCACATGGTAATGAAAGCAGGGTCTCGAATGACAACTTCCCTTCGATGCCGGCTGTGGGGTACCTGTTTCTCATCTACAGTGCATCGAAAAGAGGTGGACGGAGAAGACAGTGCTCCGGGTCTCTTGACTGCATCTTGGTTGAATTCATGAAATGATGCCTCTTTTATCATTCTCCTTTTTAATGTATGAGTTCATCACCTTAGTCAACAAATCGATTGAGGGCAACTTCGTACCAGGCACTTGTGCTGGATGCTGGAGATAAGAGAGAATAAAGCAGACAAAAAAAAAAAATCCTTTTGGAGCTTAGATTCTAGAGGGAGAATTCAGACAGTAAAATAAGTAGGTGGATTCTATTTCATAGTCTCTTAGAGGGTGCAAAGTACTAGGGAGAACCAGCATGGAAGGAAGAGGGCAATTTTATGGAGCGTGGTCGGGCCTCTCTTAGAAAGTGATCCATAAGCAAAGGTGAGAAAGAGGACAGAGAGCCACACAGGTGCTGAGAAGTGCATTCCAGGCTGGGGGGTGGGGGGTGGCTTGTGCAAAGGCCCTGGGGTATGTTTTCAAAGCTACGAGGAAGTCAGCAGGACTAGAGTGGAGTGAAAGGAGGGAGAGAAGGAGAGAAGAAGTCAGCGGGTTAATGGGCCCCCCTCCTGCCAAGGGTAGATGAGGCAATTAAAGGTCCAGGAATTGATGAGCCTATTTTGAGCCACCCAGCTAGTGAGTGGCACAGCAGAACCCAGGGTTTAGATTCCAGTACTGGTGCCACCTCTGGAAGATGGCACTTTTTGGGACTTGGTGTCTACCTGATACAACCTGGAGAAAAGAAAGCATGCCTGCTCCCTCCTCACTCCTGAGAGCCTTTTCCAGGGACACGTCTTGGCAACACCATTATTTCAGTCTGAGCCCAGAATTCCCAGCAAGATCCCAGCAAGATTCCCCCAGTCCCTGCTGGGTCTCTCTTGGTTGTCCAGTGCCACAGGAAATCTGATTCCTTTCCACTCTTCTTTCTTTCCCCAAGATGTTCCTGTCTCCTTCTGAACCAGCCTCATCATGGAGGGATAAATTTAATTTAAGACACCTACTCTCATAGACAGTAATTACTTCAGCTCATTAGCGAAAAGCCATCTTCCTCTGCCGACCTTTCCTGCATCGTGTTCTTGCAACATTTTTCTTTGTTTATCTTTTCTGGCAATCACCTTTCCATCTCCTTCCATTTCCCATCTTTGCTTTTCTTATCATTTTTAGAGACTTCCCTTCTCTCACATCTCGAAATCTCTTCTCTTTTGCCTGGGTATCTCCGCTTCACTTTCAAAGGTGTTTTCCTGTGCCTCCCTTGGAGCGCCTCCACCCTGGTCACCATCGGTGGCCTTCACATTCCCGGGACAGCCCTGACTTTATTTACCTGGCCCGCGCAGAGGCAGGCACTCCTTGAAGCTAGGAGCCCTGTTATTTTTCCTGGAAAACCAAGACCAGGTGGGGGTTTAGATGGTTCCTCTGTCGGAGAATCACAAGCAAATGTGAGCTGGCCAGACAAGAACCCTGGAAGTTCGCTTGTCTGCCTCTGAGGTCCCCTGGGGTTGTACATCTGCTGCAAAGACAACATTTCTCTTCGGACGCAGTGGTGCGTATCAGCACCGTCTTTTTTGAAAGGCACCTTGGTAATGTCTGTTCAGGTTTTCAGCACATTTCTGGGATTTCAGAAATGCCAAGCATACCTTACAGAGATCTGTGCACAGGCCGGCCCACGGCGGCAGTGTTCTGGCAAGAGTAGACTGAAATCCTAATTGTCCTCAGTCCATCAGCAGGTTGCACTGGGTACATGAAGACTAGTCCATATCTGCAGAGTAACGTGAACTGGTTTAAGTGGTGACGACTGAGCCATGTGGACATGGAGATGTGGCCAGGAAACTGTTAGGTTTAAAGCCAGCAAGTTGCTGGGTCCTTCCGTGATGATTGGCTTTTGTAAAATAAAGTAATATATCCAGTAGCGGGCAAGTGTGAGGTTGTTATTAAAAAAAATGAGGTGCTTCGTAACTCTCGAACACTGTAGCAGCTTCAGCTCATTAAGTGGTTATAATAGTCTATCAAATTAATATAAAAAAATAGTATGAAAACCTAGAAGAATATGGTTGGGGGGCAGGGTTGTTGTCGGAGAAGAAATATCATTCATTGTAACCTTGTTCTGTTTGTTTTTAATAAACATGAAAAGTGCTGTCTTCCAAAAAGTATATACTCAGATGGATGTTTGTAGAAAAGCTGGAAGGATGTGTCCCAGATGCCTGCGGGGTGAGCAGGGATGGGGGCGTCCAAGGGAAGGAGGGGTGTGTGCAGGGGGAGGTGGTAACCGGTGGTTCTGCAGCCTGTGCTTCCAGACCACTGAAGGTCTTTGCAATCAGAGTGATTTTTTTTTAGAAAAAACATATACACAGCGACAAATTATTTCATGTGTGGCTTTGCATCTCTCTGTCTCTTTAACTTTGGATGGAGAAGAATTTCGAACATGCTGAGAAGAACAGAGTAGCATGATGCCCGTGTACCCACCACCAACCCTAACAGGCATCAGCCTTTGGCCAGTCCTGCCCGCTCCAAACCGGGATCCCCGCCCCGAGCCCTGGGTCCTATGTGCAGTTAAAGCAAATCCCAAGCATCATTTACGCTTCTCCTTCCTCCTCTTGACCCTATTGCCCTGCCATCACCGAGGCGCACATCTTCTGATGCCAAACTTTTGCCATGAGGTCCTAATCCTGACTTCTCTGAGTGCTATTTGCACCTGTCTTCCCCTCCCCCCCCACACATGAATCTTCTTGCACCCTAACCTGAGTCCTGCCTTAAATCTTATCCATCCACTGCGACAGAGGACCATGAGGGGTTGCAAACGCATGAGATCCCCAGGTCCTCGGTGGTCAGCAGGCAGAGGTGGCCAGAGCTGCTGACCATGGCCTCATAGAGCCCCTTTGATTTCACATCAGTAAGCTGTGCAGGTGTCACCGGGGTCTATGTCCTTGCCAGGGCGAGAGTGGGAGGCACTGGACATCCAAATTCTGCCGCCTGGCACCACGGCACAAACAGCCCTCAGCCCACGCCTGCCTCACTGCTGCCCTCTGCACCCAGGTCTACTTTTCCCGGGAGGACTCCTGTGACCCTACGAGTGAACAGGGGGGCAGGGGGAGGCGGTGAGATGGAAGTGACAAAGCCCTGTTCCTCCTGCAGCCCAGGAATGTGTCTCCCCCGCCCCCGCCCAATCCGGGGCAACCCTGGCACTTCCGCATTCACCATTTTCTGCATTCGCCAGTTTCTTTCAAAGGGGCTCGTTTCATTTTTACCACAAAAAAAGACATTTTTCTTGAAAGCACACAGAAAGAAAGCTCACAGGGCAAGCTAGCTGTGATTAATTCTGGGTGGTGAAGAAACACACTATTATTTGCTTATTTGTTCTTTTATCTACTTTTTTCATCCCCCCACCACCACCACTTTTTTTTTTCTGGCATTAAAAAGAATGAGATGAGGGAAACGTGAATTCTTTGGAGTGGGCCGGCAGTCAGTCACAAAGGAAGGGATGAAAGGGAGACTTTTTTCCTTCTTAGATGCTATGCGAAGCCACAGCTTCGATGCTGCGCTCCGGGGCTCAGATGTGACCGTGGGAAGCGAGATTATATAGTCCCCTGGCTCCGTGGGACTCTAAACCACCTTTTTGTGGCTTTAAGTCCACGAACACAAACAATAATTACCAACCTAAGTAGATTACTCAGCATAGCTTAGCCGCTTCTGGGTCCCTGAATGACTCACATTATCGACTGCTCACAATTAATCTCAAAAATTAAACCGATTGCTTCTCTGGTGCCTTCTCCCTGTTTTTATGCCTGGATGCCACGTCTACCAATTTATGGCCTGAGCTGTTCTTTCTGCTTCATGTTCCCATTTTTCCCCAGAACTGAAATGTTCCACTGAAACTCATTGGTTTCTGACCCAAGTCATTTGGCTTCCTCTCCTCGCCCCTTCTCTGTGTCGCCCCCCTGGCTTCGATTGGCTGCTGCGGAATTGGGTCTTCTGTTTATAATTCTTCCATGCTCTGTCTAGTTTTTCAATTACTCTGCAAACTCCCTCCTGTCCTTCTTCACTTTCCTTCATCAATTTTCACTTCCTCTGTCAAGTTTGGACCACACTGGTGCCGTTGCTCCAGCCCCCCCTCCTTGAGCGTGAGTGAGGGTTGAGGAAGGGACCAAGACCCCTGAGGACACAGACAATGTGATTGGAGTCTCTGCTAGCACATGGCCATAGGACAGTGTTGCCCAAAAAGCAAGATGAAAATGGGGCTTTCTCCTTTCCGAGCTGACATTATCATTTGCCAAAGAAGACGAGGTCACAGGATTCCAAATGTTAACCCTAATTGCAGAGCAATTGATGCCGGAGGGAATGCAAAATGGGGCAACTACTATGCAAAGCTGCGTAGAGGACCCTCAACACTAAAATTGGTCTACCATGTGACCCAGAGGTTCCACTCCTAGGAATCTACCCAAAGGACACAAAAACACTAATTGGAAAGGAAACCTGTACTCCTGTGTTCATTGCAGCACTATTTACAATAGCCAAGATATGGAAACACCCTAAAAATCCCCAAACAGATGAGTGGATCAAGAAGATATGGTCTGGATATACAATGGAATACTACTCAGTCATCAAAAAAGATAAACTTATGCCATTCACAGCAACATGGATAGAGCTGGAAGGGATTATGCGAAACAAAATAAGTCAGAAGGAGAAAGATGAATATCAGATGGTCTCACTTATATGCAGAATATAGAGAAACTGAGCAAAGGATCAGGGAAAAAGATACAACTTGCTGCTGGACCATAGATCTGAGGCATATAGCAGCGGAGAAGAGAGTGGGGCATCAAAACAGAAGAGGGAAGAGCACAGGGGAACATGGAGATGGGCACGGGTGCTATGGCAGTGGGAGAACTGTGGGGACTACTCTTGAGGGAAGAAATCAAATAGTGTCCAAAATGAGCAAAGATGTAAGAAAATCAACTAATAAACAAGTGCAGGGCAGGTGAGGTTGACTTGTTAGGCATATACAGATACTCACACCTACTCTCAGTTCCTGCTGGGCACCTACTGTGTGCCGGGGGCTCACATTTCTAATGCATTCACCAGTCTGGAACATTCTTCTGTCTCCTTGCCATCACCTAGTTTTCATCATGCTTGATCCAAACATGTCTTTATCAGGACCCGTGTGCCCCAGCTCTCCATGGCAACTTGTGCCACCTTGTGGCAACTACTGCAGATGTAGGTTTTCCTGCCTGTTCTATCTCTGGAGCCTCCCACCTAGCAGGTGTGCAGGTCATAGGTACAGGAATATGAAGCCTCCTCTCTGCTGTGCTCTTGTTGCTCCCATTTTGCAGAGGAGGCAACTGAGGCTCAGAGAGCCTGCGGGAGCGACCCGCATCAGTGACCCAAGGGGGCGAGCCAGGGCTCAGACTCAGAAGCCCAGTGTCCCCAGAGTTCATGCCGCCCGCCCTAGTGTATTCCTTAGCTCAGCACTTCCCAAACCACATGGGCATTCCAGCCGCCCAGAAATCTTGTGAAAATGCGGATTCTGATTCAGCAGGTCTGGGCGGTGCAGGCGGGGGGCGGGGCGGGGGCTGCCTGTACATCCCCACCGGGCTCCTGGTGATGCTGAGGTTGTGGGTCCCTGAGTGTCAAGGGTGGGCAGGGAGGGACCCGGACAGATTCCGAGCCGGGAGCAGTGCGGAGCCTCTGGGCGGCACAGAGCACCGTCCTCTTGGCCCCAGCTCTCCTCCAGCGCTGTGTCCGTCTGTGTGTTGGCGGGAGTGGGGGGGGGCGGCTGGCTAGACATTCAAGCAGGCAGGGGCCAGGCGGGGAGGGCGTGAAAGCCAGGGAAGCTCCCCTGCCTCGGGCTTTGTGAATGAGGCTCCCCAAGCTTTAGTTGCCCAGGCGGGGCCACCCAGGCAGGCCTGTGACAAGCCCTTGTTTGGAGGTACCTGGGCTGTCGTGGAAAGTAGCTCCCAGCTGGGCACGGACAGCTGGCGCTTGGGAGAAACAGATGCACACCCCACAAACGCGCAGAGATGGAGCACATATGGGTCCATGCAGGCTGGGGCGGGCTCTCGTCATCACAAGGCCCCTACTCCCTGCCGGGAGGGGTGTCCCTCAGAGATGTGCTTCAGCCTCTCGGCAGACGTGTGCCCGGCCCCAGGGCCCTCAGTGTCCTCCTCGTCTTTATCTTCTTCCTGCTGGTTGCCTGGAGGGCGCTGTCCACACTGTTTCCAGCAGCTTGTCCAGTGAATCCGGCTGGGCTGGGCTGCAGAAAGACCATTTGAAGCTGTGTACCCAGTGACGCTGATGTTTTTTGGAGTTTATGGGTTTGAGAGCGGGGTCCTTGGGCTCATTCTGGGAAAGGTTTCACCAGAGCCCCCCTTCAGCACACGCAGTGAGACAGAGAGGTTAGATATACTTAAAAGAATAAGTTTGTTAGGGAAAGGCACAGGAAAGTAAAGGATGCTTGCATAGCCACAGGCAGGCAGAAAGAGCAGCCCCAAAAGGGACAGGTTTGCTAAGAGAGGCCTGCGTGGTTGCTGGCAGGCAGGCAGCCTTGAGGAGAGCTGCCCTGCTGAGGGAGGTCAGTGAGGAGAAACCTGGCATGTACAGGTCACGAGCAGGCAGGCAGGCTGCTGCCCTGCAGAGGGGCAGGGTTGGTGGAAAAGGGAAACCTGCATAGGCACAGGCGGGCAGAAAGATGGCTGCCCTGATCTACTGCAGAGATGGCACTGATATAGTCTCCTTCAGTGTGTGTGTGGGGGGGGGGGGGGGGTAGGTCCCTCCAGGAGTGGTTTGTTTGCATTTGATTTTGAATAACTATGTAGGATCTGAAAGAGATAACAATAGGCTCAATCTCCATGTCTTTACCCCTGGTCTGAGCTCCTGACACTCCTTCCTGGGTCTGCTTTGTGATCTAGACTGTGTATAGCTGGGCTAATGGTTATGCTAATCCCTTCTACCCCACCTCCTTGTGTGAGTCCATTCTAGGGTGTCTCTCTGAGACAGCAGTGGCAAAGGCATCACCAGTCCAGAACCAGGCCAGGAGCTGCTGGCAGAGCTAGCTGGGGTCAGCCTGGCCGAAGGTGTGTTTCCTGGGAAGATCTGAACCGGCTCCAGCCACCTCCCCTCTGTTCTCTGTCTTTCTCCCAGGATGGCCAAGGGGGACCTGGGTACAAGGGATGCCCCCCCCCCGAACCCTGATAAATACTCAAAAGCAAAGTACTAAAAAAGAAAAAGGAGCTGTGAGCCCTGCAAAGTTGATGGTGGCCGCTGCGTGGGATGACAAGACCCAGGAAGCACTTACATAGCGGCCACTGCTGGCCTCTGGGTCAGACGCGATTTTAACGATTTCCCTGTATTTGTAGTTCTCAGACTGGGTCTCCAGGTCAGCAGCGTTACCAGGAACGTGTGGGAACTGCAGTTTCTCAGCCCCCATCCAGACCTGCTGAAGGAGCAGCTCTGGGGTGACCTGGAATCAGTGTTGAAATGACCTTCCAGGTTCCTGGAGCACAGCAGGTTTGAGAACCTCAGTCCTACATTAACTCAAACCTAAGACAGCTCTGTCAGGTATAGCTAAAGCTACCTGGGCAAGCTCACCTGGCAGGTGAGTAGGGGCACTGACAATCAGGCACCTGCTGTACTCTTAATACAGGCCAGGGGGGTACCCCCATTTTATATCGGGGCTGCCCTGTAACACTCTGAGCCACTATTTGCACGTAGTCCCTGCTCCTCCCACAAAATAAGTACTCAGTGTAAGTCATAAAACACACGTGAGGGTGTCCAGCAAAATGACGTGGGTTTTCTCTCTTCCTGGGCAGGCTTTAAAAAGTAAAGATGTTGGGCCTCTCTGGTGGCGCAGCGGTTAAGCACTGTGCTGTGGAGCTGTCAGCAGCAGGGACGTGAGTTCGACGCCTGGCCGGGGAGATTCCCACATGATGAGGCAGAGCTCCCCTGCCTTGCCTGCTGCTCCCCTCAACAGTGTGTTTCCGTTGATCTGCCTGTTCTGCTCCCCACTCTGTCTCTGATGAACCTTCTCTCCACCCCACGTCTCTGGCCTGTACCCCAGCTTGTATGCAGAAATAAATAAATCTTAAAAAAAAAAAAAAGTGAAGATGTTTATGAAAGTATAGATTTGGGCCTTCCTGTGTGCAACAAGTTGAGCACAGTATTGTGAAGCTGTCCAGAGCCACTGCAGCACGAGTTCGATACCCGGCCAGGGAGCTTCCCACATGGTGCAGCAGACCTCTCCTGCCTCGCCCACTGCTCCCCTCAGCAGTGGATTTCAGTCGATCTGCCTGTTCTGCTCCCCACTCTCTCTCTCGTGAACCCTCTCACCACCACCACCCCCACGCCTCTGGCCTGCATACATAAGTAAAACTTAAAAAAAAAAAAGTATAGACTTAACCTGTCTTCCCAGAAATGGGGTTTTCCCAGAAGTGTTCTCCTTTTCATGTTCAGCCCCTCCTGTCAGATGGCACCGACTAGAGGGATCCAGAACAAAACAGGCCTTGCTTATGGACCCAGGGGTCCCTGCCTCTGTGCCTTCCAGGGCTCTGACCCACCCCAGGAACTGTTTGGATGAACTAATTATAAGCTAAGTTGGTAAAAGTCGACTGGCTTAGCAAAGCGATTCTCAGAATCATGTGGGTTCTTGCTGAAATGCAGATTCCAGGGCTCCACCCCGACGTTCCTGATTCAGAGCATGCAGAAGGGGGCCCAGGAAGATGCCTGCTCAGAGCTCACCCCCAGAGGACTCTAACTAACCACCGAGTTGCAGGACGCCTGGCTTCCTTGTAGGAGCCTTCCTCCCTGCAGCCACCTGGCACTTGCTGAGGGCTCGACCTTGGTGAGACTGAACAATTGGACTTGTGTGTTCGCTGCACATTTTTTTTAAAAGATTTTATTTATTTCTGCATATAAGCTGGGGTACAGACCAGAGGCGTGGGGCGGTGAGAGGGTTCACCAGAGGCAGAGTGGGGAGCAGAACAGGCGGATCCACTGAAACACTCTGCTGAGGGGAGCAGTGGGCGAGACAGGCGAGGTCTGCCGCGCCATGTGGGAATCTCCCCGGCCGGGGGTCGAACTCACATCTCCGCTGCCGACAGCTCCACAGCGCAGCGCCTAACCTCTGCGCCACCAGGGAGGCTCTCACCTCACATTTAAAGCACACACTAAAATCCTTTTTCAGATAAACGCAGGCAGATTCACACACTCCTGAGGACACTGGTTGAGATACCTTTAGCCACAGATTAGGGCGCCCTCGGCAATCCCGGTGTCCCATGACAGGTGGTGAGTGGCTCCCTGACTCCAATTCCAACTCTACCCTTGGAGCTTTCCTGCCCATCTCTGCCCTCTGCTGTTGGCACAGGGGCGGGTGGGGGCGGGCACCAGCCCGGCAGGTACTCCGGGCACCTGTATGTGCCTGAGGCCTTTGACAGCAAGGACAGGGGAGAAACGCCGATCTGACCATGCTCCTTCCCGTCTAACCAACTTGAGTGTCTACGGAAAGGAGGGGCTTGCCCAGGACCCCACCCCACGCACACACAGTCCCGCAGAGCCCACCGCACTCCCCACTGGCCCACCAAGCTGCCCCTCTCTCTCCCACTGTGATTAAATCCACAAGCGTCTTTGATAGGAGATGCTAATAGGGTCTCTGAGATTTTGGATTAAGTGCCTGGTCTGTACATTCACCCTCTCCAACACTATCTAGAGAGCTGGAAGGAGACCCGGGAATGCTGGACCTGAGCGAGGCCTGGGTGTAGACCTGAATGTAGGCTCGTGAACGCGATTCTGTTGGGATTTGTTGGATATTTCATGCTTTGGAGCAGAGCCCGCTCCATTCCTTGTCCTGAAATAGTCTCCTGCACAGGACTCACTGACTCAAAGTGAGGAGCAAGAGAAAATGTTGTGTGTGTCAGACCGGAGACTGAACTGTTAATACCATTGAGACCAGGGGCAGCAAAGTACCTGCCACCTGTTTTTGGATGGTTCTGGAAGCAAGACTGATTTTGATATTTTTAAGTGCTTGAGCAAACCAGCAGGAGAATGTCTCAATATTTCATGTCTTGAGAAAATTATATGAGAGTCAAATTTCATCGTCCATACATTGAGCTATATTGGGACACAGCCATACTCATCTGTTTGCGTGTAGCAGTTGTGACAGAGACAGTATGTGGCCGGAAAGCCCAAAATACTTACCATCTGGTCCCTATGGAAACCGTTTGCTGACCTCTCATAAATTACTGCCTTATCATCATAACTTGCGTTTATTCAGTGACGTATGGCATTCTTTTTTTTTTTAAAGATTTATTTTATGCATACAAGCTGGGGTGTAGGCCAGAGATGTGGGGTGGTAAGAGGATTCACCAGAGACAGAGTGGGGAGCAGAACAGGTAGATCGACTGAAACACACTGCTGAGGGGAGCAGCCGGGAGACAGAAGAGGTCTGCTGTGCCGTGTGGGAAGCTCCCTGGCCAGGGATCGAACTTGTGCTGCAGTGGTCCTGAATAGCTTTATAGTGCTGCGCTTAACCCATCGCACCACCAGGGAGGCCCGATGTGTGACATTCTTACTAGGTATCTTTCTAGTGTCTTAACTCATCTAATCCTCAAAAACATGAGGACACGGACTTTTGTAATCTGTGTTGGGCAAATGGGGAAACGGACAGAGTGTTCCCTGTGACCTGCCTTAGATCCTAGAAAAGGGCTGAACTGAGGTCGAAGTCGAGTGGTCAGAAGGCAAAGTTCATACTCCTGACCACTCCATCCCGTTACCTCTCCTGGCCAGTTTCTGTAAAACTTTATCCTTGTCGAAGGATAGGTGAGGTCCGTAGCTCTTCCCATGTGAGTGTTCAAGTCCCTCCTAAGAAGCAGAGTAGGAAACTTCTCTGGGTTACTTGCACCCTGGGGGCACATTCCCTCCAGATTTGCCTGGAAGTGGCAGAGCTGGGACTGGGTGCAGGGGTCTCTACTCACATACTCACCCCACTCTAAGCTGAGGTCTCTCCCACCTGTACACCCCACTCTCTGATGACCATGGGCAAGTCGGGAGGCCTGAGCCCAGCCCCGCGGTGGCCGAGGCCCCAGCAACTGACATCCCCATTAGCTGGGAGAAGCCCTGGCTACTGTCCTGTTCGCTCTCCTTTGTGATGTATCGCTGTGTAGGAAATTTATTTCTTAACAATTTCACTTACAGCTCTTTTGACAAAATGGGGCTCTGGAGAGCTGCATCATTAGCATTGATAAACACTTTACAATACCATCATGAGCAAATGGAAATGCCTAATGAAAAGAAAAGAAACACTGCCGAGTAATTAAAGAGGCTGGTGGGTTTTTATTATTATTTTTGAGCAATTATGACTAAAAGCCCTAATCAAGCAGCACCCATTTTCCCATCCATTTTGAAGTCGATTATTAAAAAAAAAAAAAACAAAAAAACAGCAGCAACAGCTTTGTCAGCTTCAGGCCAGTGGTCAAGAGGCCCAGACCAGCTTGGCTGAGCAATGGGATGAGGGTGTCAGTCGCAGCCCTGTGATTTCTCTGCGCTCCCATCTCTTGGCCGTCTGACTGTCTTTCCTCTCCCTCCTCTCTCTTCCCCCACTCTCCCTGCCCGTCCCTAGGAATTTTATGCTCAGGGTTAGTGCTCAACCTTCTCCCTATCCCCATTAGTCCTTGTCATAAAGACCATCCATTGGCAAAATAGCCACCTGAATTACACAAACCGTGGATGTCGACTCAAGGACCAGAGAGATTAAGAAACTCACAAAGGACACACAGCTAGTGAACAGCAGTGGCTGGACTTGAACCCAGGTCCTAGAGGTGGGGAGGTGAAGAGCATGGCCCCTGAATCCACTTAGCTTGAATGTGACTGCTACCCTGCCTGGCAGTCTTAGACAAGTGCCTTCATCTTGGTGATCATTTCCTCATCTGTCCAAGGGGATGAAAATAGTGTATTTACTTCATAGGGTGGTTAGGAGCCGTCAATGAGATCACGTCTACAAAGCACCTGATAAGTGCTCATTTGGTGGCAGACTGTGATCGCAGTTCCCAAACCGTGTGCCCGGGCACCCCAGGGTGCCGTGAAGTCACTGGATTGCTGAGGGAGATTTTCCATTTGAAAAGAAAACGTACCGACACCTGTTGAACACGAGCAAACTACTAGCTCAAGGTAGTTCACAGTTTCAATATTAGGGTCTACAACTTTCCTTCTGATGACAGCATTTCTTTGTGAAGCCAGGGTTTGGCTGCAGCTGGGATATAAAGCAAATACCAGCAAAATCAGGAAATGAGGGGAGTCGGGGCTCACCTGGGTGCTAGATTGGGGGAGCTGTGTGGTGCTCAGCAGACACACACATCCCATTTGTACTTGCTTGTGATTATTTAAGAATGAAATAAAACTGTCTTTTCTTCTTCCTGCGTATACGTAACCCTTCAACTAACCTTTGTTAGAACATAAACACTTATTAAGTTTTTAGTGCTATTTTATAAGCACTGTTCGGATGGATTTCTTTTAACCTAAAAATGCCATGAAAAAGCTGACAGAGGTTCTAAGAGGGCCACGAATAGAGAAAATTCGGCAAGTTTGGCCCTAAAGTGCCCCTGGGGATTCCCAGCATCCTTGGGGAATTATTTCCTCAGTAGATGTTCTGTGAATGAGCAGAGAAGTGAGGCACGTCTCCTCCTTCACCCGCGTTCAGGGGCCGGGAGAAGAGCCCCTGCGTGAGAGTCGGGCCGGAAGTGAGGCCTCCCTCAAGCACAGCGGGAGCAGCGGGGCGGTCAGCCTTGAGAATCCACTTCCCGAGAAGAGTAGCTGAGTGGGCCCCTCTCCTCCTGAGAGTGTTTCTGGGCCCCCCCAGCAGAGCCCCCCAGCTCTGGTTCCGGCCCCCAGACTGCTGAGAGGGACTTCACACCCTCTGCGTGCCACGTGGCAATCGGCATTGGTGGCTGTTCCCGAGCCTGCGCTGGAGCTCAGATAAAGGCAAGATGAGGCACGTCCCGGAGAAGCGTGACTGACAGGAGAAGATGGTGTTTGCTCCAGACACAGCCTTGAGAATTCCGCTAATGAAATGGGCACGGGAGCCGCCTTCCGGCCGCGCTGCCCAGGCGGGATTGAGCCCAGGCCTCCCAGCAGCCCCCTCTGCAGCATCACATCAGTGCTCGCGCTAACCGTGGAAACACAGCCACTGCCACAGGGCGGGCCTAGAACCTTCTGAGTTGGGCAGAGGCTTCTAGTGAGATGCCCATGAGACCCCGCTTGTTGGGGTCCCGGCAGGTCCAGCACCCGGAGCACGAGTACAAGGCTTTGGGCTCCTGCTCCCCAGAGGCCTGCTTGAGGTTCAAGACAGAGCCCCTGGGGAAGGAGGCCGGAGCCCCAGTTCTGTCCAGTGTCTTCTTCACACGGAACCTTCCCTTTGCCTGCTTGGCCACCCGGACCCCCACCTCCATGTGACCCCTGCTCGTGCAGAGCCGCAGACGGCTCCTGCCTCTGCCCAGGTGCCCTTCCTCTGAACACCTGCCCTCTGGAGGCTGAACTGAGGGTCCTCTCCCCCAGGGTGCGGGGGCACTTCAGCATCGTAGTGAGACCATCTGAGCTCCAGTCATAACCTCAGACCTTCCTCAGCCTCCGAACTGCCCCAGAATGAGGATAAAATAGCATCCGGCTCAGTGCTTGTCAGACTGCCAAGTGTACCGAAACCAGGGGTGGTCTCTCCTCCAGGGGAGGGGTCCGCAGGTTTGGGAGGAGCCTGCGCTCCCAGATGCCGTGGTGCCCGGTCCCAGGACCCCGCCTGGCCCAGCAAGGCCCAGCTGGTGCTGCACGAATGTCTCACTCAACGTCATGTCACGGGGATCTTGGGGAAAGTCATCGATGAGAAAATAAACAATCCCTTGAATGAAATGACTTGATTGGAGGACCTACTTTTGTTTTGTTTTTTAAAGATGTATTTATTTATGCATACAAGAGCTGGGGTGCAGGCCAGAGGTGTGGGGCTGAGAGGATTCACCAGAGACAGAGTGGGAAGCAGAACAGGCGGATCCGCTGAAGTACACTGCTGAGGGGAGCAGCGGGCGAGGCAGGAGAGGTCTGCTGCGCCATGTGGGAAGCTCCCTGGCTGGGGATCAAACTCGTGCTGCAGTGGCTGCCAACAGCTTATAGTGCTGAGACTTAACCCCTTGTGCCACCAAGGAGGCCCCAGAAGGACCTGTTTTTGTCATACATCCTCTTGCTTGAAGTGAGGACCTACTGTGTGCCACGTGAAAGGGTGAGGACAACCCCTTCGTGCCCATCGCACCAACAGCGTGTAACGGGAGACCCTCCTCCCGGGCAGCCCGGCCTGGCTGTGTGTCTCTCGCACCTCTCGGTGTCAGCGCATTGGGTCCCCATTGTCCACGGAGGTCACAAAGCACCCGAGGCCTGGCACATCAAAACTCATGAGTGCGCTTGTGTGAAGAAGCACATCGGGCCTCTCACCGTGTGGAACAGGCCGTGCTGTGTGTTCAGAGAGGCATTGGTGTTGGAAGGGAACACAGGAGAGGAGAAGGGTAGGATTGCCCCCTCCATCTGGTCAGCCTTCCCTGGGCGAGACCCCGGGTGCTCCCACCCACAGACCCGGATGTTGAAGCTCGGAGACACCGACCAAGCCCAGCACGCCTAATGACCTGTTTTATGTGGCGGTGCCCCAGATTGAGGTTCAAATACCCAAACATGGGAAAGCGGCTGCGGGGAGAAGCAGCAGGCGGCACGCAGCTACTGCTCAGCCGGTGTCCATTATCCCACACCTGGTCCACTCTCCAAAGCAGCCTGCCAGGTAATAGCCGCTCTGGCACCGAGAAGGAGAAACACCACCGATTTTAAGAGCAAGATCCTTCCTCGCTCTGGGTTTTATATATTGTAAAAGGTGCTCGCTGTGAAATAACCACTTACTGTCCAGGGACTTTGTGATTTGAGCTGAAACCTGAGGTTGGCAACAAGTTCAACCTCCGGCCTTAGAAGAATAAAAGCGCGAGGGAGACATGTGGAGCCTCCGCAGGTGGGTGAGGAGCTCCAAGGAGCGACATCCGGCGGAAACGCAATCTGGAGATGCCCCGGGCCAGTGGGTTCCTAAGCCCATCTGTTTGTCTGCAGCGGCCCCGTCAGCTCCATTACTCCCGGTGGACAGACGAGGCCGGGTTACAACTGGAGATTGTCCAGGCTGGGGAGAGAAGGAATGGGGTGGAGGGTGTGTGTTTCCTCTAAGTCAGTGTTTTCCAGCTTCCATGTGCCTAAAAATGGGGCGGGGGGGGCACTTATTAAAAATTAAAAATATCGATTCTAGGGCTCCTGACCTAGTAGGGCTGAGGTGAGTCTCATGGACACATTTTTACCAACCTCCTCAAATGGCTTTGGTGCAGGTGATCCCCTGGAAGTTATGGCTGTAGCCCCATTTCATTCACTCATTCATTCATCTGTGCAGCAAATATTTCTCTCTTTTTTAAAAGATTTATTTATTTATGCATACGAGCTGGAGTGTAGGCCAGAGGTGTGTGGGGGGGGGTGAGAGGGAGGTGGTGAGAGGATTCACCAGAGTAGGGAGCAGAACAGGCAGATCGACTGAAATACACTGTTGAGGGGAGCAGCAGGGAGACAGGAGAGGTCTGCTGCGCCATGTGGGTCAGCTCCCTGGCTGGGGATCGAACTCATGCTGCAGTGGCTCTGGATAGCTTCATAGTGTTGAGACTTAACCTGCTGTGCCACCAGGGAGGCCCGCAACAAATATTTCTTAAGCACCAGCTGTGAGCCAGCAATTACTGTGAATGCTGATGATGTAGAGAACAAGACAGGCCAGAGCCCTTGACTTCAGCGAGCTCCATCCTATGGCAGAGACGGGCCACACAGAAGGTGGGGACAGACGTGAGAACAGGGAGCCATGTAAGAGTGGGAGGAGGTGCTGAGTCCCATGGGGGGAATACTGCAGGCAGGGAAATGCTGGGACCAATGTTGTAACTTTAAGTTGGGGCATCCTGGACTGTCTGGAGGAGGAGCAAACAAGCAGAGCCTGCAAGGAGCCGAGGGGAGTCGTGTGCATCTCTGGGGTAAATCTCAGAGACTCTGAGACCTCAGGGTGCCCCACACGCAGGGAGGGGAGACAGGTGATGGAGGAGCAACAGGTGGGACCTGTGGTCAGAGAAAACGGGGCACGTGGCAGGGTGGTGCGTGTCTGCTTGGTCCAGGCCAGTCCCAGCTTCAGCTCAGAGGCCAGCTTCGCGACTCACGGTGCCTTTCTTGGCTCGCAGAGGTTCCCACTGTGAACAATAAAATAATTACCTGTTCTGGCTTTTGTGAGTGTTGTCAGGACGTGGACTCTGGCAAGGTAAAAAAATCCTTGGAGGGTTTGAGCTCGCTGGTTATAAAGGCTCGTGTGGCTGCTGCGCTGAGAACAGTCTGTAGGGACGTGAAGGCAGAAGAAAGGAGCAGCTCAGATGGCAGATGCTGAAGCAGGGCCGCGCTGGCCACGCAGGGGGAGGGGTCTGCGGGCTGAGGTCAGGGAACCCGGAGGCTTAAAGAGGTGGGGTGAGGGGATCAGATCCATGTTTTTTCAGGCACAGAGTAGGGTGGACGTGGGTGGGGTGATTTTAACCAGTGGATCCTTGGTTGCAGTAATCCAGAGACACAAACATCTGTAGCTGTGGGAGGAGGCCAGGGTGAGGAGGTACAGGAGGAAAATAGGTGAAGGAGTTTGCACAGGGCTGGATATTGAGGGGGTGCTTCCAACCCTGCTCCCGAGACCAGATGCAGTTCTCCGTGCATCTGTTTAGAGGCTTCTTGCCCGGGCACATGTCTGTCGCCTGGCACTGCAACGCTCTGGCACATCCAGCACCCTTGGTGCTGTTACCCATCGCCTTGCTTGCTGGTTAGCTCCCTGAGTTGCAAGGATTTCTGAAACCAGAGCTCCCCCAGGAGAGATCAGTTTGCCTCCTGGGGGATGCTGGGTATTCGCCACAGTGCAGAGCACCCAGCTCGGTTCTGATCAGCTAAAACCCAGCTCTGCAAGCAGATGGCCTCCCTTGCCGCAGATTTCTTGGAGCCACCTTAGGAAAAGGCTGATTTCGCTTCCTAGACTCAAGGCACAGCAAAATACCCGATAAACCAGCATCTTCTTTCCCCCTCCCTCAACCAGAAAGGCTCAGGGCGCCCCACGCTACAGCAGAAATCCACAGGTTCACACCACACCATGAGAAGAAGCCCCTTGTCTGCTTATAGAAGCCCCAGAGCAGAACCCTCCTGTTGCAAGCCGGGCACCCTCCTGGGGTCCCCACGGTTGCTGGTGGGCAGGCAGGAGGCGGATCAGCATCTCAGGATTCTAAGGCTGAGTAAGAACAGCCTCATTTTCCTGCTCTTTTGAATGCCCTGTGCCTTTGGCTCAGCCAGTTTGGCCCCCTAACCCACTTAACATCTCGACTTAAACTTCAAACGGAGCACAAGAAGGGGGAGTTGGAGTTTTCCAACATTTGCAATCTTTGAAGCATAAGGTGAGAAAATGACACCTTCTTCTTCTGAACCACAGTATCCCCCATATACAAGAGGCGGGGACACTCAGCTTGTGGAGGAGTTTGGGGAACTCCAGGCTTTGGAGAGAGGTGTTTGGTTATCAAGGGGGTGTGGGAATGCTCTCTCCCTTCCTCCCTCCCTTTCTCCCAACCACATTCTCTCTCCTTTTCTCTCTCTCTCTCTCTCCTTCCAGCACCAGCACCTGATAAGGCTGGAATGCAGGGAACAGAGAACATCCAGTCAAATAGTTTCTCACTTTGCACACTCCTGGATTTAACATTTGACTCAACAATTGGGACTCAACAATTTCTTCCTTCGACCTGCATTTCTGGCACAGCAGAGAATGAAAATAACATGACCTGTAAGGCTTACATTGGACCCAGATTCTGCCCTCTACTTGCTGTGTGACCTTTGACAGTTTGCTTAACCTCTCTGAGACTCAGTTCCCTCTTTGTAAAATCATAGTCCCTGCTTCGTGGATCATCATCTCTACTTCCACAGAGATATTTTAATAAATGAAATACAGCATGTAAACCTCTTTAGGGAAGCGGGATCGCCAGGTAGAAAGCACACAGCTCCTAGGGCTTCTGAGTTCTCAAAAAGTCACCCGCCACACCTTCCTTCTCTTCTCCTAGAGCTTATAGAGGTATATAAAATTTTTAATCAACTCCCGTGGTCAGGAAGCCAGAAAGAAGCCTCTTTGCCTCCCTGGATGAATGGCCACAGGTTTATGATTTATTTGTTGATTAATTGAACACTTGGAGACAATTCTGCTTCAATTACCTTATTGGCATGACAAGATCTACAAGGGCTGCCAATGTCAATACATTAAGACCGAGTGTGCCGGGGCAGCAGCCAGGGTTCACGGCCGCGCTGTCATCTGCGCCCCGGCCCGAGAGCAGCCGGGAAAGCATTTCAGCCTGATTGCTTCCTCCGCTCGGCTCCTGGGGAGAGGCAGCTCCTGGGCACGCGCGCAAGGGAGGCTGAAATTGATGTGGTGCCTTGGGATCGTCGCCCATCACAGCCTCAGCCAGGGTTCTCTAGCAAAGGTCCCCCCGGGACCAGCTGAGCAAAAGTGCTCATTTATCATATTGTGCTGGGTGCTTTGCGGGGCCCCAGGGACAGCAGGCTGGCCCCCGCCGCTCTCGTGCCAAGAACCAGAAATCACACGTTGGAACCACGATGGCAGGTAGACTTCTGAAAGGACCCCAGGACCCCCATCCTGGTGCACATGCCTGGCTGGGATAAACCCGGACCCTCCGGGGGGGCAGGACCTGTGAATGTGATAGGGTGACCTGGGCCAAGTTGCTTCGGCTCTCTGGGTTTTCAGTTTTGTCATCTAAAAAACCACGGGGTTGGGGGAAGTCACTTAATAAGGCTTCTCCATGCCTGTGCATTATGAACCCCCATTTCTATGGGTTACAAAGGAGCAGCTCTCCATGGGCACCATCGTGGCCCTGACCATAGACCTAAGTGGTTGCTTAACACTTTGTGGTCCGCTCACGTATTAGTACGTGCTTTTGTCACCAGTATCAGGTGGCCGCTCACGTATTCATACGTGTTCATCTAGTCTCCAGTGTTTCACGCCACGGTGGATTTATTTGGAACTATCAGGAGCTATTTCTTGGATCGTACTCAGTCTAGAAGCTTTACACATTGTTTTGGTGAAAGTGTAAGGTGTTTTATGAGAGATATTACGGTTTCTTTTAATATCCAATGGTTCAGGAGTTGTGTGTGTTTTATTGAATGCTTATACCATTCATGCGGTGGCACAGAAAATGGCCGGCCCCAAGGGCTGGTAAATTTAAAGGGCTCCGGCACACAAAGTGTTAAGTCCAGGCAGCTTAAGTCCAACCTGATCATTCTCAACACCGGCACTGGCAGCAGCAGCCCTCATAATGATTACGACCCTGTTTCATGTGACGTCTTCGTGTTCCCTGCCCATATCATCTTATTAAGTCTTGATCACAACCCTGTAAGGTAGGAACCCTTGGCCCCATTTCACAGATAAAGAAACAGAGGCCCAAAGAGGCTAGTTTATAAGTGCGTGGCAGGAAGGCTTCGCCCCATAGCCCCAGCCACGTGAGCGTCACCTGCACCCAGAGGCGACCACATCCCTACCTGCCCCCAGGGCCACTGCAGTCCTGACTTCTACCACCTGTGCAGCCACAGCTGCCTGGGTGGCCTGACCCAGAGTCGAGTTCCTGCCTTGGTGCCGTGGTAGCTGTGAGCGAGGCTACGTTATCCAGGCTAACCTGGAGCTCCAGTATCAGCAGGTGCAAAGAGAGCTCGATGGGACCATCAGCTTGCCTGTGGCCTAAACTAAAACTTCTACCAAAAACTCAGCCCCAGCCTGACAGAGCCAGTGCCCCCGCAGAACCCGGGAGCCCAGAGGATGCAGTGGAGGGGGAACCTGTTGGGGATGGGAGGGGAAAACCACCTCTTCCTGTAACAAAAGGGCTTCACACCTGTTTTGAAATGATAAGCAGGAATGATAGCACCTAGCACCTTAAGGTAAATAGAATCCCCTGGAACAATAGTGGGGCTTTTTCTCTCTGCTGGTAGAGAGCCAAGAGTAATTAGCACTGTGAGAATGGGGGGAGTGATTGCTGCTCCCACAACTCTCTAATTAACAGTTACTAATAGTCATAATAAAACGGAAAGGAGGCTTTTTTCATTTCACCTTTGAGTGACTGCTTGGGACAGCAAAATGCCCCACATTGGGGTCCACCACTTGTCGGGGCATAAGCATGGACGGGCTCATTTCTCCAAGGTCTTTGGGCTGCGGGAAAGTGGTGGTTAAAGTTAGTGGAGCCTGGAAAGAGAGGTCTTCATCGTTGGAGAATTATCCTTCAGAGCTTGGTTTAGACGAACGTGGTCCGAGGCACTATTTTCTTGGCGTTGGCCACCCTCGTGGGCACTGTCCCTGTTTGCTTTCTGTTGGAGCAAATCGCTTTGATTTGTCACAAGCTGGTCTTCAAGAGCCTGCCCTGTGCAAGCCCCTTCGCTGGGCCAGGGCCTTGGACGGAGATGCCTGGGGAGGTCTCGGTCCCTCCCGTGCAGCCTCAGTAAGCCAGAGCGCTCGGAGACGGGGCAGGCGCTCTCAGGAAGGATCTGATCGGTTGTGCAACGTGATTCATCATGAGCTCTCACTAGACTGATTTTCAAATGTTGTTCACGTACACCCCAAACTAGGTTATTCCAGCTCAAGATCACCCCACAAGGTGGGCCTGGGGCAGATGCAGGTGCGGGTTCTCTGAAGCTGAGGAATGACACACCAGCTCCTATTTTAAGGTCAATCAGAATAGGTGTTCTCTTTGTTTAAAAAAACTTTTTAGCCTTACTGAGGAATAATTTGCAAAACAACTGTATATATTTAAAATCTACAGCATGCATTGACATGTATACACCAAGCTCAAGATAATTAACACATCTGTGCCCTCACATGGTTAAGCGTGTGTGTGTGTGTGTGTGTGTGTGTGTGTGTGTGTGTGTATTGGTTTTGGTTTAGGAGTGAGAATGCTTCAGATGTACCCACAATGACTTTTAAGTATACAATGCTGTGTGAGTAACCATCACCACTATGCTATGCATTATATTCTCAGAACTTTTTCTTATAATTGAAAATGTGTGCACTTTGACCCACTCCCCCCCCATTCCCCTCTTAATCCCTTGCGCCTAATATCTATTTCTATGAAGTTGGCTTTTGTTTAGATTCCACATGTTGGATACCATACAGTATTTCTGTTTCTCTTTGATTTATTGAACTTAGTATAATGCCATTCAGCTACATCCATGTTGTTGGGAATGGCAGGATTTCCTACTTCTTCACAGCTTAATAATATTCCTCTTTGTGTGTGTGTGTGTGTGTGTGTGTGTGTGAGAGAGAGAGAGAGAGAGAATATCCATTCCATATAACTTATCTTCCTAACCTTTTTAAAAATGTACAATTCAGTGACTTTAAGTACATTCACGATGTTGTGCAACCATCACCACTATCCATTTCCAGAACTTTCATTTTCCCAAAGTCTACAACCTTTAAACAATAACTCCTCTTTTCTGCCGCTCCCTCCCCAGCTCCAGGTAACTTCTATTCAACTTTCTGTCTCTATGAATTTGCCTATTTTAAATAACATATGTAAAAGGATCCTTCAATATTGTTCTTTTTGTAACTGGTTTATTTCACTTGGCATAATGTCCCCTAGGTCCGTCCATGTCGTAGCCAGTGTCAGAATTTCCTTGCTTTTTTAAGTCTGAGTAATATTCCACTGTGTTATCAGCCTCATTTGTTTATCTAGTCATGTGTTGACATTTGCACTCTTTGCCACTTGTGATTCCGTGGAGATGCTGTGATGGGCACGAAGTTACTAGCATCTGTTTGAGTCCCTGCTTACAGATCTTTAGGGTGTAGACCAAGAGTGGAATTGCTGGATCATCTGATAATTCTATGTTTAACTTCAGAAGAACTGCCAAACTGCTTTCCATAGCAGCTGTAGCATTTTACATTCTCATCGGCAGTGCACAAAGGTTCCAATTTTCCAAATCCTTGCCAACACTTGCATTTTCTTTTCCTTTTTTGTTAAAGACATCCTAATGGACATGAATATGTGGTGTTAGGTTTAGATTTGCTCAAGCAACAACTCCTTGGTTTTGAGCACTGTCCTCTGGGTTTTCCACTTGGTGGTGTTCCTGCTTCTCCAATGATTTCATATTCTGCTTGAATAACACGGTGGAGACGTGACCAGGTTGCTGAGAAGCTCAGTGTTTAGCCATCAAGTGCTGGCTTGGAAAATTGCACCCCCTTTGGCCCCTTTTTACTTGGTCTTATTTATCAAGTCCCACCTACTTCTTTCCAACCAGAAAGACAGAGTTCTTCAGATTCCACTAGGTTTTCTTCCAGGAAACCATCTTGTAAAAAGTGAGTCTAAATAAACCTTCATGGATACATGGGGGGGAATATCCTACTTTTTTTCCCTTCTGTTTTTAGTTCACAGGAATTCAAGGAGGACTCAGCCCAGGAAGCAGCCCCATGGGGAAAGTCATACCAGAGCGGATGTCACATGAGTTGGAAGGGTTCATAGACCAGGCCCAACTACTTACTGTTAGAACTTGACCTCTCTCAGTGGGGGTTGGGGGGGGGAGTTGTATATATTTTTTAATCTTTGTTCCTCAGTTGCCTCCTCTGTAAATGGGGATCATAGTTGATCCTGCTCATGTGACTTCGGAGGATTCCATGGAGAGTGCCTACGAGTTGCCTGTAACTGGCTGGCATAACCCATGTTCCACAGGGAGAACTTAACTGAGCCTGTTACGGTTGATGTCTCAGCCGCAACTCCTTTCTTGTGAAATGGGGATAATAACAGTTTATGCTTCAAATGTAACAGGACCAGTGTACAGAAAGCTCTTGGCCCTGGCCTGCTATGTAGTAATTGCTCAATAAACCCAAGTCATGTTGCTGCTAATGGGACCCTGGACAGGCAAATATTTATCTTTAGCTCAAAGGATTGTGTTGCTATCCAAACTCAGTTGATTGAGCCATAGCTTCTGAGAAGAAAGCTTTGTAAGCATAGGATGGGCTTATGAACTCTGTAGAAAAAAATTGCTAATTTGCTGAAGAATCTCTGTCTCCAATTTCCTGTGTGACCACAGGCAAGTCACTGTTATGTCTGGACCTTAGTTTCCTGCTCTTAAAGGATTCTATCAGGGATGGTAGATAATCATGACCTGTGTGTCATCAGTTGCTTGGCAAAGCTACTTCATCTATCCCAGCCTTACCCTCAGAATCCTTCTCAACATAGTGTTAGAGACTAATGACAGATAACTGACTACTGAGTTGAAGCCTCTTTGATGTTCTAAGTGGGAATCCCAATTCCATTATAAGCTCTTCTCCTGTGCCAACGTAAACACAGTTAGACATGCTAAGATTTCTTTTAAAAATATCCCATCAACTATAGCCACTGAATGTTTCTCCCAGGCTGAGTGCTGGAGAATACCCTCCCTGGAGCAAGAAGTGCTCTTTAGCCTCTCTTAAACCTCCTCCAGGGCAGGGCTTCAACTGGGCTCAACTGTGAATCAAGGAATTAGTCATAAGGGGAAGTGACAGAGTGTTCATAAGAGGCAGATGCCCTGGTTAATGGAGAGGAGCAGGCCACAGGGGAGGGGCACCCGCAGCTTCCCCCATGGTGGGAACCGGGCAAATTGGTCCCCTTGGTTGGTTGTTCTAGGAAGGGGCCTTCTGTCTTGGAGCTCAGGCTGTGCCTTCCCACAGAGGGAACGCATCCCTTGTTCAGGTTGAGGCTTAGCACGGCCCCTGACTTCATCACCTGTCCGCTCCTAAAGCTGCTGTCCTTGGCCAGTCCTGCGGGACTACAGGTGATAAGAAGTCATAGAACAAAGACCCCACCACCACCACCAAAACAGAGTGCATGCACAAGCCGGTGAAATCGTAGACATCTAATGTCAGTTTCCTCATTCTGAAGATGCCCCTGTTGGGAGATGTTTTATTATGGACACAGGGGACATCTCTGTATTATTTCTTTTTGTTCGGTTTTGTAGAAGTATGTCATCATTTCATAATAAAAGATTTTAAAGTGACATCCTCAAAAATGCATGGAGCAGTTCCAAGGCAGTACTTGTGAGCTGTAGCCACAGACACGAACTCCACCACCCCATTCCAGGAGCTCTGGTGTCATTGAAGGAACACAGTCCTGGTCCTGCCTTTCCAGCACTGGAACCTGCCTTGCAGACCAAGTGTTTACTTGAGCTCGTAAGGGAGCAAATTCTAGGTGCTCCATATTCCAGGTATGAACACTGAGGCCTCTGTCAGAGCAATGTATGAAAAAACTCATAATTGAACACTTTCCTTCTTTCCAAATTCATAATGGGTTGCTTCGTAGGTTTCTATTTGAAAACAATTGCTTCTTTGATTTCTATACATGACAAAATTTCTTCTCTTTAATAAAACCCACACAAAACCTTGGAAATCCATTTGTCTCCCATTCCCTGTGCACAGCCTTGAGTAGCCCAAGGCCTGGGAAGAAATGATTAATTCCAAGTCTTGTTAATTACTCTTGCATTGAGGGAGACTGCTAAGCTCTACTCTAAGCTCCTGAAGATGGCTCCCATTTGATCTCACACTGTTTCAAGGTGGTGGGAGGGATCTGCACCTTAAAAAACATGACTGTTTGGGCTGGTTCTCACACCAGAAATAAGCAAGAGATTCTGGTGGGTTAATGGCCAGACCCAGCTTAATCCCGAGATGCCATTTTTGTTCCCTGCTAAAAATTGGCATGGTCCGAGCACGCTTTGGGCTCACATGTCATGGGAGGAGATCTTTTATGTTATGACCCCAAACCCCAGCCTTCTCCTTTGGAGAAGAAGTGTGATGTGAGGCTTTATGTGCTTGCTTGCTTGTTTTGATCTTTAAAAATAGCTCCACTGCCTGGGGAAATGCTCGTTGTACACTCACCCTGTATTCCACCACCAAGATAGAATCACCCTTAAGATTTTGATGAGCACTTCCCTAGATCTTGCCAAGGCTTTTGACATGTGTGGATATTAGTATGTGTGTGAATATGATGTATACATAGTGATTTAATATATACTTGCGTGCTGTTCTGAAACCTATCATTTTCATATGCATTATTAGAAGTATGAGAGTTCTTCTCTTCATTATCATTGAATTCGAACATTCTTCACCATCAAACTATGGCTGCCACATATGTAGCACTTAGTGCTAGACACTATTCACAGAACTTCTCAGATGATCTCACTGAGTCCTCATAACATCACAGTAAATCAGTATTATTACTGTCTTCATTTTATAGTGGAGAATACTGAGACACTGAGAAGGTATAAGACTTGCCAAAGGTCATACATACAGGGCAGAGACTTGAATCAGGTGGTTGGTGCTACATAGAGGCTCTGCTCTTATCTCCTGGACTACATTGTTGCACAATCCTTAATCCAGGCCTCACTGCCCTTCTCTGGCCCTGGAATAGCAAACACTTAGTTTACGGAACACCACTCCTCCTCTTGTTTCCACAGCAGACATCATTAATTGATCACAATACACAGAACCCTATTCCTCCTTTTTGTTTCCATGGCAGACATCACGAATTGATCACAGCATGGAATACCAATCCTGCTTGTTGTCACAACAGACATCACTAGTTGATCACAGAACACCATTTTCCTTCTTATTTTTCATGGCAGACATGACTAATTAATTGCAGCACCTTTCTTTCTGAAGATCAGAAACTGGCATAGCATCCTTCTTGATCCATCACAGCAGCCCCTGCTGAGCCATTGAAATGGGTTTGCAAGATGATGCCTGTCTGCTTTCCTTGATTCAAATAATGTGTCTCTCTTTTTATAAGTAAGGAAATAGGTCCAGAGAGAGAATTGCCTTGCTAGGTGAGGAGCAAAGCCAAAACTGGTGCTTGGTTGTCTCAGTTGTGGCACCTACTTGCTTCCCACCCTGTTTCCTCAAAGCTAACAAAACAAATAGCAGCTGCCTTTGGGCCCATCTTCATCAGAGTTCTGCTTTAGCCTAACTATGCACTTTCATAGCTCAGAGGGAACCAGAGAGGATGGGCCACAATGGGCCACTTTATCACCATGTGCTGCATAGAAGATGTTGCCAAATCGGATGCATTACTGATATCGATACTCTTAATTTATGCAGTGACCACAGCTCCAAGGGCAGCAAATGTTAATGGCAATTGCCCAGAGTTTGCTGAGTGGACGGCAATGAGGGAGATCCAGAAGCATATCTTCAAGTAGTCTATTGACTCAACAGGCATGTATTGGGCGCCTTTTGTTTATGCAGAGAGATTAGGTTTACGCACATGAAATGATCACAAATAACACAGGGTGGTGGAGGTTTGTGTGGTTGTCATTCTACCCCCAGTTAGGTTTCCACTAAGAAGTGGAGACTGGAGAAAGAAATGGCGACCACAAGCATGTAAACAGAGCAGATGAGGAAACAGGACTTGGGTTTTGCTCAGGTGATAGGCAGGCTGATGGAGCGTGGTCCCAGCTCTCTGCCTTAGGAGCTAAGTCTGTCCCAGTCCTTCCTTCTGGGCTAAGAGACAAGAATGCATAAGTCCCATGGCTGGCAGGCTCTGGGAGGCCCCTTTCATTCTCCCAAACTTACCAGCCAGACAGGAGCAAGCGAAGGGCAAAGGGGGGGCCATTGTATGGGTGACTGAGGCCAAGACTTGGGGGCCAGCCTGTGAGAAATTGGCACAGGCCTTGGAGATTCAGAAAGGGAAATCATTGTGGGCTTCATCCACTAGGAAGGGATCTGGTACAGGGCCCCTAATCTGGGCCTGGGAGCCAGGCAGGTTTGGGTAGACAGAAAGCAGGACAATGATTTATGTGGGATGCAGCAAGGGGGCCAGCAGAGGGATTATGTTGCACATAATCAGATCTAAACACAGCCTTTAAACCTTAAGCTGGTCTATGAAATTCAAACATGTGAATCCAGACATGCTAAATTCACACTGGTGAACTTGGATTAAGTCTGAGTCTGAAGTTCACACTTTGTGGCAATGAGGAAAAATGTCTTCTCGAGCAGGGGAGGCAAATATGTGTTCGGGGGGAAAGAATGGGCTTCGGAGCCTGGCAGATGATTTTTAAATGCCAGCTTCACCGCCTGCCAGCTCTGTGACTCTATACAGATGACTCAGCCTCTCTGAACATCTGCCCCTCCCCCCACTATAAAATGGGAACAATGACAGGGGGTTCCCAGAGTGAAAACAAAAAAAAATTACATTCCACCAGGCTTGCAAAATGTCCATTTTGTGTTTGCCCCTAAATTCTCTTTCATCTTCCCTTCACTCCTCCACCCAGAGGATTATTCAAGTACATACTCAAGATGAAGGAGAAAAAATGGAAAGCTTTTCTATAAAATAAATAAAAATACGCACAGATGACATTAAAAAGTCAAGTTCCACGTTACGTTAGAGAGCTTTGGTTTTCATTAAGGAAGCTGGAAACAAGGGCTCCCAGGAAGTCACGGCCTCCAGAAGTAACTAACATTCATTAAGAGGGAGTCGGAGCAGATTCCCACGCGTTGCACACAAGGAAATGAGATGCAGATTCCGGATTTGCATAATCGCTGCGGTTTGCTGCTCTTTTGCCATTTTGCAGGGGCCCAGCATGGGGGTGCAGCCCCTTCCTGGCCTGGACACCCCCCGTGCCCAGGGCTCAGCAGGGTCCGCTTGGAATGGAGCTTTAATGACCATTCAAGTGGCATTTAGCCTCCCAATTCAGAGCGGGGATGAAGCTCTGGCCAAGTGGAGTGAATGTTCCGGCTACTTGGCCCCTCAGGAGAAACCTGGAGAATTAGTGGGCACACAAAGCCACCTCTTGACTGGAGCAAGCGCCTCAAAGGCTTCCAGACACCCCACTGGCTGGAGAGGAAGTTGGCTGCGCAGCTGACCTGTCCCCAGATTGCACCAAGGATGCCCCTGAACTTGGGAGGCCATGTTCTTCGGGGGGGAAGAAGAGGGCGCGAACCAGCCCTTCCCGCAGGGCCCTCTCTGTCAGGCCTCCGCCTCCTGCTTCCTGCTAGGACCCTGTGCTATGAGTGGGCCTTTGTGTCCCCCAGATTCCTGTGCTGAAGCCATCATCTCTAATGTGGTGGTACTTGGAGGTGGGGGCTTTGGGAGGTCACTGAGTTTGGATGCGATCATAGGGTGGAACCCCATCATGGATTAGTGCCCAGAAAAAAGGATGAAGGGACCCCAGCTCACCCGTTTTCCTCCTTCTCTCTGTTATGTAAGAAAACCAGTAAGAGGGTTCTCACCGGAACCCCCCTTTGCTGGCACCGTGATCTCAGACTTCCTGCCTCCAGCACTATGGAAAATTCATACTTGCTGTTTAAAGTGACCTGTTTATGGTAATTTGTGAGAACAGCCTACACCAAGAGACTACCATTCGTCCTCAGGACCAACCTGCCAGAGCGCCCCCTGGAGGCTGGTGGGGGAAGGAAGCGCTGCTCTCCCAGGTCAGCCAGGAGTCGAACCTGCGTCCCTGACTCGGTGGCCTGTGATTTTCAGCGTCTGGATGGGCACCCTGCTCTCCAGAGAGCAGGGTCAGCTTAGGCTGACCCTGGAGCCCCCCTGCCTGGTTTATCCTCATTCCAAGGAAAGCAAGGACTGGAAAGAGTTTCGGGAAAACGGCTCCTCTCCTGCCGACCCGCCTTCAGAGGAGCCGCCAGCCAGACTGGGGGTCCCTGTCCTTGTTAGACCGAAGCATAGGTCGGGGGAGGCTGGGGAGAGGGCCTCCCTGGGTCAGACCTGCTTGCTGCCCAGTCGCGGGCCTGACCGCTCCCTTTATGTTTCATTAAAATTCAGCCAAAGTCAGCTATGAGCTGAGCAGGGACACAGCCTGTTTCCTGGGGTGCGAGTCCCTCACCAAGGTCTGAAATGGAACCAAACAGCCCCCCTTCATCTCTCCTACCTCTCAAACCTGGCATTGTGACTACAACAAGGGGAATTGTGGGTTTTGAATATCTCCTTACTAAAGAGTTTGCTGAAAGAAGAACAATTAATCTCTTTATCATAACTGGCTGGGCCACATTTCAATACTGAAGAGAAAAAATAACAACAAAACCCTTTGTGTTTCCGCCAGCAGAAGGGTAAGGGATAGGCTTGTCGTTTTGCAGACGGTTTGGTTAAGTGTCCTTTTACCTTTAAATCTGTGCCTTGAGGTTTCAGATATTCTGTTGCAAGAGGGAGAAATTGTCACACCTCACCTGTCTGCCAAAGAATTGGGAAACTCACTTGAGAATCCTCATGCAGAAAGAGGCTCGGAAGTTTACAGAGAAAGGATCGCAAGGCCAGTGACACTGGCTGACGACTTATGCCCTAAATATCACTGAGCCTTATTTTCTGCTTCCGAGGGCCCACAGGAAATTCATAGTTACAGTATATGTTGTTCCCCTGAACGATCTGGGATTCGGGGGCGGGGGTGACAGAATAATGCATCCCCCAACCCGCGGTTAACCCAACACCAGTCTGCTCCTGTTTCTCTTCAGCGTCCCATTTCTGAGTGACGACAGAGACAGAGCTGGCTACTGAAGCCAGTAAGATTAGAATATATGGGGTGGAAACAGGAATTGCAATCTAAAGACCGGGTTTGAATCCTGGCTCTTTCTCATACTAGCTCTGTGACCTTGGGTAAACTAGCCAACCTCTCTGAACCTCAGTTTCCTCATCAATAAAATGGCAATAATAGCAGCCCCTTCAAGGAGTTTCACAAATGTATGGGATGTGCGTAGTGTTGGAGACAGTAGACGCGGTTAGTGGTTTTATCACATGGGAGAGGGGCACAGAAGCACAGTGTTGCTTTTTTGGGAATCTGGGTCTAGGATAAAACGTGGTCATAGTCCCATGTCACTCTGAGTTCTGACTGGAGGAATCACAGTTTCTCCCTTGGGCTCAGGAATCTTCTGATGGGATCTACCAGGAGCAGCTGCCGCATCCTGGATATGGGTTAAGACTCCTGCTTTGGCAAACCTTGTCTGACTGCTTAGTAATCACTCGCCACCCTGATTCGCCTTTGTTGAAAATGGAAGGGAGAGAGGGAGCAAAACACCTTTCCCCATTGCGTTGCCTTGGGAAAGGCTGGGTGACCTGTCCTGTGTCCCCACTCCCTGGAGTGGTGATTGACACCCACTCTGTTGCCATGGTCACTAGCTGGTGACCATGGTGGGCTTCGCTACCCCAAAGCTTTAGGCCTGACCATGTGACTTGTTCTGGCCAATGGGCTGGTCGAGATGGGACCCCCGCAGGAGCGGGGAGGAGCTTGGGCTGGTGAATCTGCTTTGGGCTGAGTCTCTGCTCTCACAGTCCTCCAACTCCTTCTTGGGGCATTCTGGGGCAGCGCCTGGAGGGAATGGAACTCAAAGGGTCTGTTTTGCATTTCCAATGATGATGAAAAGGTGCAGTTTTGCATTGGTTCCTTTTATGTTTCTGGAAAGCAACATTTCTCAAGCTGGGCCATTGAGTTCAGAAATGAAAGAGGAGAGGGACCAAGAAAGGGCCACAGCCCCTAATTTGACCAGTCCACCTGGCCGGGAATGAGTTCCAGGGCTACACAAGGGTGCACAGGAAAACTGAGGGCAATTTCAAGAAGGCTGGCAGGACTTGTAGAGGTTGGGCTTTGGCCTGCTTGAGGCTTGTTAGACTTTAAATAAAAAGGCTCAGCAGGGGGATTGGGGGGGTTCAGGTTCTATGCTGGGCACCATCACCACGCTGAGGCCTGACATTTCTTATTTTGATAATTGATGTGGCCGAGTTGAAGCCTGTCAGTGTGGGCGCCTCGGACTGTGGCTCCGGCAGTGCCGTGGCTACGTGAAGAGTGAGAAAAATCAATTTCCACTGTCCACGGAGTGTTGTTTGATTTATTACTGCTGGGAGAAGAAATTCTTTATCTCCTACCCCTTCTTGGAGAGGACTGAGACCGTATAAAAGAAACTGTATTTGTCCCAACTTTGGTATTTTGATAACCTTCCTTGACTATTCAGAGGACGGCGAATGCTCCCAGTTTTACGACCATCATTTGTTTTTGACTGAGCAGTTACGGGCATTATGAGACAATCTGCTCTGGCACGGCCAGCGTACCTGCAGGATGGTTTCACACCACGGGAAGCGCCGAGGCCTTTAATTTTTGATGACCACTGGCTGGAGGGAGGAAATGGGCTTTGCTCAGCTGAGAGTGGAGGATGGGATTTGGCGCCAGCCTGGAGAGGCAGTTGATGAACCTCGGTCCATAAGACCCAGTTTCCTAATCTGAACGATGGGTTGGGGGATGAACAGCCCACCAGCTCCGACGTCCTTAATCTTGCGCCACACCTGTTTCTGTGTGCTTTTGCTTTCCACATTCAGAGCAGCTGCCCCCCTGAAAATCACCCTTGGCTTCTGAAGCAGTTTTGCCCGTGAGCACCGAGATCTGGAAGTGCCTGGAAATTACGGACCTCATTAAAAACCAGCATGGTAGTCAAGTGCCCGACTCAGGGCACTCTGAAGCCCAACTTTACACTGCAGAGCCCCTGCCCCCACCCCAGGGGTGTCTTTGCCTGAAATCGACCCTTTCAAGCCATCCTCTCCTGCCCAATCCCTTTCCTCATGCTGTCCACTGGAAGACTTCCTTCACACCCCCTAGAGCCCCAGCCTCACTCGGGGTCTGCTTCTGAAGCATCCCACCTTCAACAGCAAACTGATGCTCCGGCCAAGTTCTTAACATACTATTTTATTAGCATTTATTCAGTGTTCTGGTGTACCAGGCATGCAACTGTTAGACGCACGTTATCTTTTAATGTTGGCACGAAGATGTGCCTCTGGAAGTGCTTTGCACAATGACTAACATACAGCAGGAACTCGGCAGACGCTGCCCAGCCTGAGCTGGGCTGGTGTGCAACACGGCTGGAGCAGTGGGACTCACAGCAGCCCCTCGCTGCCCTCCCGGGCCCCTCCTCCCCTGCTCAGTCTCCTCCATGGGCAGAATGGTCTTTAAAACACATCAGTGAAATGCACAAGACACTCTAGTAGCCACTCAATTGCACATAGAATGAAACCCAAACCACCCTCCATGAACCCCCTGGGGATTCACAGCCTTTTTTGTAAAAGGTCAGATAGTAAACATGTGAGACTCTGTGAGCCCTGTCCCAGTTACTCAGCCCAGGCTGTATAAGCTCCAAAGCAGCCACAGGAGACCCATCAACAAATAGATATGGCTGCTTCCAATAAAACTTTATTCGTAAAAACAGGAAGTAAGGCAGATTTGGCTTACAGGCTGGTTTACAAGACAGCTGAAGAGTGTGAATGGACCCCGCCTCCTTTGCCAGCCACTGGCCTCCTACTGACCCACTCCCGTGGTGGAGAATCCAAGTTCATTCTTGCATCAGGCATCTGTGCTACCTGGGTCCCTCTCTGGCTGTGGGACCCAATTCCAAGAGCTTCTGTGTGCCTGGCTATTGTTCATTTTGTGAGGGTCAGCTCCAATGCCACCTCCTCAAAGAGGTGTCCACCTGCCTGCAGATCTCAGTGGGGAACCCCTCTGCCCACTCTACTCTCCATCCCCCTGTGATTGATTTATTCCCCTCAATACTTGTTCGGGGTCTGTCTCACCTCTGGAGGGCAAGCGCCAACATTTTGTAATGGTCTCCTGTAGCATCCTGCGCCCATAGCACAGTGTCTGACGCCCAACAGGTGCTCAGTAGTACTTGTGGGTTAAATGGCCTCTGGGACACCCTCCATGGGCTTTAAGAAGAGTTTTTGAAGAATGAAAAGCAGTGGAGTTTTAGGTGGTTATCTTGGTCGTAAGGCAAACCCACAAAATCCCAAATAATCTTCCTCCCTACCTCTTTCCTGTCAATTATCCCGTGAAATGGGACATCTCCTCGGAGGATTCGCCTGAGCAAATCCTCACTTTCCCTTTCTGGTGGCAAGCCTAGGACTACAAACCTCCACTTCGAAGGCTCCGAACACCAGCAGGAAGGTGCTCTCTGAACATGGCTTTGCGATTTCCCTGTTAATTAAAGAGGGATTTAAGAGTTACTTAACATCTGGGTGGCAACGTTTTCCTTCTCCTCGGTCTCAGAAAGGAAGCAGAAATCACCACGCGTGTGCCTGCTGCTCACACTCGAGGGCCCCCCTGACACCCCTCGTGCCACTTCTCTCTACCCTGAGCCCTGCCTCTTCCTTCCTGTGTTTCTTGGTGCAAGGCATCCGGGGCCTTGGTTGATGGACTCCCTGGACCAGAGGAGCAAGCTGTTTCATCGCCATGACCACGCGCCCCCAAAGTGATGGTGGGTCCTCGTATTACTTAACTTGAAAGTAGCGACTCCTGAGCAGCCAGCATCATGGGGTGACCCAGGGCCTGGAGGGGGTCACGTGGGCGCCAGTATTAGGTGGTGAAGAGCTATGAAAGTCTGGAAAATGCCGGTGTTGGGGTGCAGGAGAAAGTTCCCCCACCCCGTTTGGTTCCTCAGAGGGTAGCAGAACAAATGAACATCCAAGAGATTAGCGGGAGAAAAGACTGGATTTTAATAACATTCGTATGGAGAATTAACATGCTTGTCAATTCTAAAGAACAATGGAGCAGACCAGGGGTATTTGTCCTGTGTTTGGGGACCTGGTGTGTCGAGGAGAGAGAAGGGGGAGGCGTCACGTGACAGACAAGAAGGGGGTGAGCTCATTTGCACTCTGAGAGCGAGGGTGAGGTCCCAGATAGAGAGGAGGTGGCCACTGACAAACCTGCCCCCAGACGTCGCCCGGGGAGCTGCATTAATCGGGTACGGAAAGAAGCAAGTGTGGCCGCTGCTTCCGTTAGGAAAAAGGGCAAAGGGCAGGGAGTCCCTGAGTTCTTGGCCGCTTTTACATTAAAACAAGTCACGGTAAGGGATTTCCTGAGAGTCACAAGGCCCCGTATAGGAAGGTGAGGCTGGAAGAGGCCTGCTCTGGCCATACTGAGCAAAGTCCAGCTGACCCTCTTGGCGAGGCTGACCGCACACAGACCAGGAGCGTGGGAGAACAGCCATGAGAAGGGAGACAGCGGCATAAGCCCAGCAGGAGGTGGGAACTCGGGTGGGAAGCCAGGGGACCAGGTGGCGGCAGCAGGAAGAAAAGGAGCGGTCACACCCATACAGGGGTCCTCTAGGCCAGCGAGGCCTTGGGTTGGTAGCCAGGGGCAGGAGGAGGGCAGCCTCTGCCTCACACTGGGGACCTGGCTGTGATTGATTCAGCACCAGGAGGGTGATGCGACCTCTGGGTCACGGAGATTAAGGTCATAAGGGCCTCATTGAATTTACTGCAGCAAGTTGCCCCCGAACCGTTCATCTCCTGTCTTCCCCACTTCTCCCCGTGCTCCCCTCAAATAGCCGTTCAGCACTGGGGTGCAGCTTTCTCCCCTTTCCCATGTGACGCTGAGAGTCGGTCTTAGGCCCCTTGGAAGCTCTGCTAATAAAAGCTTTAGTTGGTGATGCCAACACAGTGTAGCCACTCCAGGGCATCAGTGGCCAGCGAGATGGTGCCCTCCGGGAGGGCGGAACACACCCAGGCCTGAGGCAGCGCCTCCTCTGAGGACCAACACGCCCTAGCCTCTGGTTTCAGGGGTTTCCCTCGGAGACGTGTCCTGAGACCCCAGTGAGACAAGACGAGGCCCCCTCTTGGATTTAGTCTGTGGCTGTGGTTCCAGCGTCGCCCTTTGTCTGCTTGGGCTGAAGGGTCTAGAGGATCCCACTCACCTGTGTTCTGTCCGCTCAACCAGCGGACGCTTTCCCAACTCGGGGTGAAAGGTGGGGAGCTGCCCTTTTTGTCTTTGGGTCCCTGTGTCACAGTCTACGCCCCCAAATGACTTTCGGGAAAGCTGGAGGCTTCTCTCAGGTCCTCCCAGGTGGCAGCAAACTTTCCTCCCTGTCCAAACCCCCAAGCCCAGGCAGCACGACCGAGGCCACCAGGCAGCACGACACACAAGCTCCCTGGAGTCAGACCGCCTGGGTTCTCCGCCCACGGCCCTCACTGTGTGCTTGGTATGAGGCTTCTGAAATCCTCTGGGGCCTCCCTGGTGGCACAAGGAGTTAAGTCTCAGCCTACAAAGCTTTCCGCAGCCACTGCAGCACGAGATCGATCCCCGGCCAGGGAGATTGCCACAGAATCTCCTGCCTTGCCTGCTGCTCCCCTCAGCAGTGTATTTCAGTCGATCTGCCTGTTCTGCTCCCCACCCTGTCTCTGGTAAACCCTCTCACCGCCCCCACCTCTGGCCTACACCCCAGTTCTTGTATGCATAAATAAATAAATCTTTAAAAAATAAAATGCTCTGGACCTCGGTTTCCTTATCTGTAAAATGGCGATAAAGCCACACCCCCATCTTGGGCTCGTTGAAATGAGTTCACACTTTCGTGTGTGTCTGTGCTCCACAGAAGAGCCCTTGGGGTTTAGGAGGCACCTGAAGAGGGTTCCTGGGGCCACGAGCACTTGTTCTCCTGTGGGCACCTTCATACTCCTGCGCCATCCCGGCTTCCAGCGGCAGGCTCAATCAGAGGATGACTGAAAGGCAAACAGGGCTTGGCAGCCGGAGAGTGTGTATTGCTCTGAAGGGATTTAAAAGCTTCCTTCCCCTGGAGGCCTTTGCTTACATTCTAAGGGCAATGAAAACCAAGGCCCCTTCCCGCCTATCCGGAGACTTCTCTGTTCCTCTCAGAGGGACAAGGGGCGCTGTCCCAGCCACCCTCGGGAAGCTCTGAGTCTCCTAGTTTAAGGGCTCCCCTCCTCCGGGGCAAACATGGCGTGGGTCAGTGATGTCCAGGCGCCCCGTCCTCGCCCTGTGAGAATGGGGGCGGGACAGCCGTGTTGACACCAGCTTTCTGAGTGAGTGGCCTCTTCTCTGACCCCCGAACCCTGTTTCCACAGACCTCAAATCCTAACAGGTTTTCTTCTGTCTCTGTGGGGCGGGGCCTCCGGGATGAGACTTCCTCTCCCAGGTGCATCGCTGCCGCCCTCCCCCCACCCAGCGTCAAGACCGCCCCATCCCACCGGGGTCAGACGCCCTCTCCCACCAGGAGCAGAGCCGGGATCTGCTTGGGGCACGGAGGGCTCCCTCCGCCAAGGTTCAGTCAAAGCGCCGAGGTTGCTTTAGCAGAGCCGCATCGTGGCCTCGGGTCATATTTTGCCATCAAACTCTTGTCCATTCTCCTGCCGGGTCTTCCGAGGCTCAGAGGTGATTTTGGCCTGCTCGCCACCTCCTGGACAGGTCCTGGCTGTGGGGCAGGAGGTGGAGATTTATCTGACAACAGCGGCCTTCTAGGCCCCAGGGCTGGAGAGTCCCACCAGTTCTGCCAGTCCCTTCTGTCTTTTCCCTGAAGCAGGACTCTGAGTGGGAGGGGTTCGAGGGAAATCCCAGGCCAGAAACAACAGGCCCCACAGCAGTGTCTGCAAGGCCGAAAGCA
>PVIJ01001790.1:131835-184781 GCA_004024925.1 Scalopus aquaticus
GGGGGGGGGGGGGGGGGGGGGATGAGAGAGGATTCCTCAGAGACAGAGTGGGGAGCAGAACAGGCAGATTGACTGAAGTACACTGCTGAGGGGGAGCAGCGGGGAGACAGGAGAGGTCTGCTGCGCCATGTGGGAAGCTCCCTGGCCGGGGATCGAACTCGTGCTGCAGTGGCTGGTGGTAGCTTGATAGTGCTGAGACTTTAACCCCTGCACCTCCAGTTTTTATTTAGCATCTTGACCCAGCGCAGGTCCCACGAGCTGGGCCAGGAAGCATGTCCTTCCTGGAAACCAGCTGGGAAGAATATCTCAGAGCAGCTAGTCACTGCAGGGGGGAAATGCCTTTGTTGATGGCCCTGCTCTGGCTGTACGTCCTGTCCACTGGTCCATGGGGCCTAGAGCCGTGGGGGACTCCGTGGACACCAGGTGTTGGAGCAGGCTGATATTGAAAAAGCCTCAGCCATTGCTGTCAGGGGGTGAGCACTGGAAGCAGAACCTCCTGGGCCAGACGCAGGGATTTTAATTGAACTGCCAGGTGTGGACGCGGGGCCAAAGTGATAGCCCAGGGGGAATAAATGTCACTTTCAGTCCAGAGAATATCACCAAAGTGCCCTCAAAATTCCATTTTCCTTTCCAAGCCTTTTATTCAACTAAGGGCCAGGTTCAGGCAGAGAGGGACCAGGTGCTACACACCTTAGCCTGGGCCGGGTCCTCAGGTACATGGGTGTCACCTCACAATTTAAATATTTCTTAATGGCCAGACAGCAGCAAAGAACAGGAAAGTCCAAGAATGCACTCTCACTATGGTATGAATTTCTCTGAGCATTGTTCTAAGGAGTATGCATTTCTGTTACAATCAGAAAAAATAAAACAATAAACATAGGGGGTGGAATTTGGAAAGGGGGGCTGATATCTACTGCTGTTTCGAGACAGAATTACTTGACATCAGTGGATCGTTGAAGGTGCTAGGAGGACTGGCTTTGCTGCCCCACTTCGGGGAGCCCAGCACCCCTCCCCAGGGTCCATGTGATATTGGCAATGACTCTGTGATGTTGTTTAGGAGCAGAATCACCCCATTTTATGTGTGTGCAAACAGGCTTTGAGAATTTCAGCCCCAAGATCTGTGCTTGAAACAACAGTCAGTAGGTGGAAGTTTTGTTATAGGCCTCAATCTAAAAGAGTGTGTCCTTTGCCCTCGAGAGAAAGAATTCTCCAGAAGAGTGCCAGGTGTAGTTGAACCAGGCAAAGCTTTATTAGGGGCTCATGCATGAGGGAACCAGTGCTGGAAAGGAGAATTAGCCTGGCTCCTGGGAGGGATCTAGGAGGAGGTGTTTATTTTATTTTATTTTTGTATTTTATGTCTGTGTGATTTTTTTTTCTTATTTTCTCACATATTTTTATTTATATCTTTTACATCATTGTGTATTCCCCATAAAATTCCCACCACGAATTCACTGTGAGCCATCACCATAGCCCCTTGTGCTCTCTCCCCTGTTTTCATCCCTCTTCTTCCCCCTCCCTTGCAGAATGTCTTATTTATGGTTGCCTCCTAGTTTTGGGTTTTTTTTTATTATTATCGTTGTTGTTTTTTCCCCGATCCCTTGTTTGGTTCCCCTATATTCCTCCTATAAGTGAAACCATTCAATATTTTTCTTTTTCCTTCTGGCTTATTTCACTGAGCATGATCCCTTCTAGCTCCATCCATATTGCTGCGAATGGCAGGAGTTTATCATTTTTGATTGCTGAATAATATTCCATTGTGTACATGTACCACATCTTCTTGATCCAGTCACCTATTTTTGGGCATTTGGGTTGTTTCTATATCTTACCTATTGTCAACAGTGCTGTAATAAACATAGGGGTGCAGGTATCTTTTTGATTTAGCGTTTTTGTGTCCTTTGGGTAGATCCCTAGGAGTGGAATTGCTGGGTCATATGGTAGCTCCATTTTTAGTAGTCTGAGGAACCTCCACACAGCTTTCCATAGGGCATGGACCAGTTCGCATTTCCACCAGCAGTGGAGGAGAGTTCCTTTTTCTCCACATCCTCACCAGCATTTGTTGTTGCCTGTTTTTTTAACGCGTGATTGGGAGGAGGGGTTTAAATGGTGGCCCACCTGGCGGGCAGGAGTGCAGTATCTTAGCTTGTTCCGGGTGGAGCTTCGCCTAGGCACGCACAGATGGCTCACACTCCAAGTGCGGCTTCTCGAAACTGTGAGTCAATCATTAATCAAGATCTAATGCTTTTTGTCTAGCATGACACCTCATGGTCAGTGTGGTGGGCAAAATTGTTTGGACAGGGCTGCCAGCCCACAATTTCGCCCCCTCTTCACACAGGGCTTGATTTCTGTTACCTCGGCCGTTTCAGTATTACCTGAGACCAGGTCCCTAGGATCAAACACAGAGCACCTGAGATTCAAACAAATAGAAGTTTCAAATAATCTCCCCTCTCCAAGGTCCCCCTGCCCTCCCTGTTTTTCTTGTGACGTACTTGGAGTGAGGTGTACAGCTTGAAGGTGTCCTGTGAAATCCTCCAGGGTAACCACCATTTCTGGTTGACCTGCCAGTCATCCTAGAGCAGCATGGAATGCCAGCTCCAGTGCCCACTGAAGCCTGGCAGAGGGTGGAAAGCAGCAACACTGGTTGGGAGCCATGCAAAGAGAGCCTGCTCCGTCCAGCTCGTCGTAGGCCTGGGGCCAGCAGGCCCATTGTCATCAAAGGGCTTTCTTCTGCAGGCGCAGCTGGGGACTTGGAATATGTGAATTTTCCCAGTGTTTCCATCATTGGCACTCACTCAGAAACCTCCAAAAGTACCACCACATAGATGTAGGCCCGCATGAGGCCACCTCTTCCCTAGAGCCTGGCCGAGTTCTTTACAGCTAGTTGACTCCTGTTAAAGATTTTCAGTCAATAATTACTAGGCAAAGAGTCGATCTAAAGGGCCGGCCCTTTCGGATTTGTCTTTGCTGCCAGTTAGCAGAGGAACGGAGCAGTCTGGTTGCCGCCAGTGACCAGCAAAGCATCTGTGAGCCAGGCCCATCAGCAGCGGGCCTCGGCCCTGATAGGCACGGCCTGCTGGGGTAGTTGGGTTTTGATTGGGCTAAGTTCATCTGTATCAGACCATCTGAACTGTGGAGCAGGTGACTGACACATGGAGGTTTGGAAGCTCCCCATAGAGCTGGAGCTGTGTCTGGGTCTGCTTTTTACATTTCCACGGCCCTCACCCAGCGTTGTACTAGTGAGAAGTTCTTAACTTATTTAAGTGAATGAATGAAATCAAAGTTGACCCTTCATTTGTTCCTTCATTCAGCAAATATGGACTGACTGGTCTGCTGGTAGTGAATACTTGCTCCATTAAAGGGGGGGGATACGTAGATTGAAGAAGCAACTCAGAGTGCCAAGTTTGGGACATGGTTATCAGGGCGTAAGTGTAGGGTCGTAACTCGCTTGCTGGCCTAAGAAGGCCCCTCTGAGGAGGTGCTGTGTAAACTGAGAGCCAGAGGTTAAACAAGGATACAATCAAGTGAACTGTGGTGGTGGGAAGCAGAGAGAGCAGACTGTGCAAACGTCCTGAGGCAGAGGGAGCCAGGAGCAAAGGGTGAAAAGCTCAGGGTGGATGGTGCTAAGACCATGGGAAAGAGTGGGTAGGGAAGCTGGAGAGATGCTCTCAGCCAATCCCATGGTAGGTTATGATGAAAGTTTGGACTTCAGACTAAGAGTAAGAGAAGGCAACCAAAGGGCTTCAATGAGAAGGGGGTGTGATGATATGCATGTTAAAAGATAAAGTGTGGAGAACGGATTAGACAAGGTCAAGAGTGGACATGTGAACTCATTTGGAAGCTAGTGTGTGTCCAAGCAAAGGGGAGGCTGTAACTTTAACAGAGACAGGTATAATTCCAGGTGTATGTAATACTCAACAGGTTGAATCTACCTAACTTTGTTGGCTAACCATGTTGGGGGAAGGAGAGGAAATGGTTGTCCTGAGAAACTCTGAGGAGGTGGTACCATTTGCTTAGACTGACTGGGTGCTGATTTGATAGGTGCTATGAGGGCACAACTCTCTCTGGTGTCATCACTTAGACTAGAGTGTGAATGTCTTCCCTAGAGCTGTACAATACACCAGGCATGGGGAGGCAGGGGGGAGTGTTAGAGGGAAAGGACAGGTTTAATTTGGAGTTCAATAGAGAAATGAGCAAAGCATCTCCGAAGTCCCAGTTGTACTTCTCCATTATCATCAGGCCAAAAGTAGTCAAAGTCAGGAAATTGAACTTTCAGAGCAGTTAGAGCTTAAAAAGAACCAGGCCCCCGTGTTTGAGAGAGAAACATGCCTTTTTAATCTTTCAGAAATTACTAAGTGGAAGCAGCCCTCCTCCCCAGTAGAAGCAGGAATTAACTTTGAGAGGAGACAGTTTCCAGGCACTGGAGAAGGAGAACCATGAGCCCACCAATGAGGGGAACCACCGAACCCCAGCATTCTCACACTTGACCTTACCCTTCCCACTGTGGGGAGGAGATGCAGAGTGAACAGAGATCCTGCTCAGGGGGCTCCTGTGATTGCTGCCTAAACAGCAACGCTGGCAGAGAAGGAAGCCCCCAGGAGAAAGGCTTTTTTTAAAAAAAAAGATTTATTTATTTATACATACAAGCTGGGGTACAGTCCAGAGGCGTGGGATGGCGAGAGGGTTCACCAGAGACAGAGTGGAGAGCAGAACAGGCAGATCAGAAATACACTCTTGAGGGGAGCAGTGGGCGAGACAGGAGAGGTCTGCTGCACCATGTGGGATTCTCCCCGGCCGGGCGTCGAACTCACATCGCACGCTGCTGATAGCGCCACAGCACAGCGCTCAACCGCTGCGCCACCAGGGAGGCCTGAGAAAGGCTTTTAATGAACCAACAAAGAGATAGAAACCCCGCCAGCAAACCCTTTAAAGGCTGTTCTGAGAACAGGTGAGACCAAGGATGTAAAATCATTCTGGTCTTACAAACAGAGATGCCCTGAGAGCAGGCAGCATCCCTAGATGCTGAGGAGGGCAGGGAGGAAGGAACATTGCTCTTTCTAAGGTACTAAAATATTTCCTCAGTGGGAGGAGGCCAGGCAGGTGAGTTCTGACCCCCTCTGGTCTGTGACTATTTCCCTTCTCACCCTGCATTCAGTGTTTTTCTCAGCAACAGAGTCTCTTTCGGTTGGGGACAATAGTCTAGGAGGCTGACCTAGCAGAGTCTGAACTTCCCCCGGGGCAGGGAGGGTGCCTCGGTGCCTGTGGGCATCCCCACCACCTGATGGTCCATCTCCCACCCACTGGGACAGCTGGACTCAGGTAATCCCAAGTGTGTTTGAGGACGCAGAGAGATTAGAACCCGCATACACTGCTGGCAGGGGTGGGAAACGCAGGGGCTATTTTAGAAACTTCTGGCAGCTCCAATAAGGTCACGTTCACAGGTAGGACTTCAGCATCTCTGTGGGAGGGGGGACACAATTCACCCCCAATCATGGCGATGACAAGCCATGAGCACTGACAAGATCTCACCCAGCGCTCCTTATACCCAGGCTGGGACTGGCACTTGGTTAGGGGCACCTGAGACCTCGCTCCTTCGTCCATGTGCCTCTTGTCACATCACTGGCCTGGAATCCTTCTGTAGTGAAATCCAAGAGTGTTCTAGTAGCAAAGGTGGAAACATAGGTCTCACGTGACCCAAAGTCTCAATTACCCAGCACCACTTCCTGTGTTCTCTTGGCCAAACAAAGGGCAGGGACCACTCCGATCCAAGGTCAGAGGAAGTAGCCTCCTGCCACTTCTCTCAGAAGAATGTGTGGAGGGAGAATATTATTGCATTTGTCTTTGGAGACACAACCTCCCATTTCCAGATTAACCTCTTTCAGTCACAGAATTTATCACTTTTTGCACAGCCTGCCGCTAAGAGGCAGTGTAGGTCCCTTTTGGACTTTCTTGATGCCTTGAGACTCAGGGCTTTGGGGCATGGAACCAGAAGTTTCCCTAGGGCACTTACAGGACTTCCTGGGCCTTTGCACACGGTGCTCTCTTGGTTGCCAAACAGGGTTCACCCCCTTGCTGTGGGAAGCTCATGAATATATTTACCTTTGAGTAGAGGAACCATAATGGGTTGGCATTGGCTCTGACCTCGAAGCAGTATTGAACAAACAAGATGTAGGTCTGCAGGGCAATTGCTTTCTTTTTGATTTCCTAGGCTGATTACTATTGATTATCTGCTGTGCACTTTGTTAATTTCCTTTTGACAGGCTGGCTTCTCTGAAAAGTTCCTGGGAAGGGGTTGGTTTTGTTATTTCTTTTTCCCCTGGGATTAAGGCACTGTGTGTTCTAAACAACCCAAACACTCCGTGGAGAATTCATTCAACTTCCTTCTTTTGGCAGCTGAATTTACCAGCGACCTCTCCCAAAATGAAGTGACAGGAAAGCTCATGGGTGAAGTTTACTCATCTTTAGAGACAGGCAATGCAAGTGATAGAATATTAATGGGCACCTCCTCTGCTGATGCTAATTGCAGTGAGCCTGGGGTTAATGATAATTTTGCAATAACAGGTAACATTTAGTTTGTGTCAGGCTCACTGCTAAGTGCTTGACAAGCTTTGTCTCATTAATTCCTCCCAACAAACCCATAGGGTAGGCACTGATGACATCCCCGCTGTTAAGTCTCCAAAGGAGGAGCTGTAGAATTTGGAGAGACCAAACACAGCTGCCTGGAAGCCTTGACCATATCTTTGCTCTTTTTAGGTTTCCGCTTAGAGGTCTCATCTTCGGAGTGGCTTTACTGGCCTGTCCCTTCCCTGTCTCCCTCCTCTTTCCTTTATTCCCAGTGCGTCTTTCTCCCTGGCAGGTACCGCCTCTATTTGGAGATTTACGGTATTCTGGATTATGTGGAGGTACTAGGTGGCTGGTCTATTTTATTCCTTCCTTAGAGAAAGCTAAATTGAATGAAAGGATAAACCCTCCCTTACTACTGCCCACAGAACTTGGAAGAGGCTGAATTTACTGGTACCTCAGGCTTCCCATCTGTTAAATGGGGATTGTAATTTGAATAGGGTTGTGATGAGGATTAAGTGAGATGCCATAAATAAATTTAGCAGCCCTTTTATGGTCTACAGGCATGAAGCAAAAACAAAGTACAATTCTAGACACTAAGTCTACATAAGCAAAATGAAATATATATAGGGTGAAACATATATATGATATGAATATATAGGTAAATCTTTAGCACAGCGCTTGCCACATTGTCAGCATTCAAAGGAAATTATTCATTTCTTTCAATTGAATGATCACCAGCCAGGAGTGGATTGGGTCCTCCTGTCTACTATTGACTGACTTAGCAACCAATCAAACTCTCAAGTTGGAAGTATTTTCTATCTTCACTAAGAAATGGAGAAGAGGGGAACTTTAGAGCATCTGGTGTTCTGGAAAAACAAGACATTCCTGATTGCCTGCAGCCTGAGTTACAGGAGCCTGCGAGTTATATAGAAGACCTTTAGTGGAGGGAAAGTAGCTAAGGAGTAAATAACGCCTGTTAAAAGGTATAAAACCTCAGTCTCAAGTACTAAGAAATCATACCGCCATTTGAAAAACTTTTTCCCCTACTACCAGATTTTAAAATGAATTACTGCATTTTCTAAGCATAGGGTCAACTTCAGAAGAGAATATTTACAACTACAAACATTTGTGCCTGTGCAACCTTTACAAATGCAGGATCCGAATGCAGATTGACCAGCTGTAACTTGACCTTATTTATAAATGCATATGAAGATGTTGACAAGGAGGCGTGGTGAAAACAGGAGGTGGCCTTCTTAGTCTTCAGACACATTCAAGCTTGGCTGTTCGTGATGAAGCTCCCCCAAGAATATCGGTAACCTTTAAGACCCATTAAAAACAGCAAGTGACGATACCTTTGAGCCTCAATTTCCTCATCTGCAGAATAGGAATAAAACAACCCACTTCACAGTGTGTTCCAAGAACTAATGAGAAAAATACATGAGAACACTTAGTGCAATGCACACGAAGATCCATGAAAACCCTAGCACATAAACACACTCAGAGAAAGGCAAGCTCTTGTTATTTTTCAGATTAATAGGAATTCAATCCCCGGTGATGAAGAGTAGTCAATAATTATACCTCCCTTGTGGACTGAACCCCTGAACTGTACTCTCTCCTTCCAGTGATGGCCCCCTGACTTTCAGATCTGCATCTGGGCCAGTCCCGTCACACATGAACTTCTGTGTCCTCCTCTGTGAAATGGGCATAAACATGGGACCTGCTGTCAAAGATTGCTGCGGCTGTGCCTGTAGATCTGCTATAATCAGTATCAGAGTTATGACTAGCAGAAACCCCACAGTTGTTTACAATACTGAGAAGACTTTCGCCCTCTTTAAGCAAATATATTTACATCTAAGTGGGCAGCTATTGATGTGTTGTTCTCAGCTCTCCATTGAGATGCGCCTCCCATGCAAAATTGGACCTCAGTAAAAGTGGGTTCCCTTGTTTGAGTAATCGAAGAGGCTTATAAAGCAATAATAAATACACCTAGGTTTCCATGGAAACAATTATCTAACTAGATATTTGCCCTTTAATCAAAGGAGTTCAAATTTAGGAACTCTTCAGTGTGTTTCCTGATTAAGGCCATTTGTGGTTTCCCAGAGTTGTTGGAGGAACCCCAGAGTGGAGGCAGCCCCCCGACCTCATGCACATGTCCTCATTACGGAAGGCCTGGCAGCATCTTCAGAGTGCCTCCTTGCCACCTCCCCCCCACAACCCTATTAAACTCCATTTGCAGATACCTCTCTACCCTCTGCCAGTCCCAGCAGAGAGCAGCACCACCAAAAACTCAGACCTTATTTCCCTTGACAGTAGCTTCTCAAAGGACTCACGAGGGATACCCACTGGAGCCAGAACAGAGAAGAGAAAGTTGCCACCCTTAGTGTGCCTGACCTTGAAATGCATGGCACAACCCTGCCTTAGCTTGGCTGTAACATGTCGGAATGTGATGAGGCTGATATTTGGAGTTTGCGCCTCAACATGGTTGCTGCAAAATGCCATTTCCAGCACCTAATACCTGTCTGGGGAGAGATCAGAACATTTAGTTTTAATCTTAAAGGTCATGCAGGAATTCATCCTCATAATGGAGCCCAAAGCCCGGCAGAGAAGCCGGAGAAATCTCACCAACTGGGGCTTCCTTTTCAGCCAGAACCACTGCAAAGAGGAAGAGGTCATGTGCAGAGAACTGATAAAGACCAGCTTGCCTTTTCAAGGTGACCCCGAGAAATCAAGTGTGGCCTGACCTCTTTCTGTTCCAATACGTCCCTTCTGCAAAACCAGGACCCTAGCCATGCATGCCTGCATTCATGCAATCATTGAACAAATACTTATCTGTATGCCAGGTCCTGAGCTAGACTCCAGAGATAAGAGATGAAAAGTCACACTCCCTCTCCTCAAGGCAAGAATTGTCAGGCCAAGAAAAAAGAAAAAATGCTAAGTAATGATTCCACTGCTGTCAATTTGAGTTTAAAGGGAAAGCCACCGTGGCTTGCCTCAAGAAGTCAAGGAAAGCTTCATGTAGGAGGGGGGCCTGAGCTGAGACCAGTCTGAAAGGTAGGCATTCTCTCACAACTAGACATGGTTAAGGGTTTCTGGCAAAGAGAAAGGCCTGAAAGCATGGACACCTGGCTTGGTTGGGAATATAATGGAGTAGAGAAGCAGGTGGCTGAGTGTGATACATCAGGGTCATAAGTCTAAGCTGGAGAGGTAGGTAGAAAACATGCCCAAACGTGTGGTCTTTACTAGAGGACCTCTAGGGAGGGTGTACCAGTCAGGATTCAGCCAAAAATCAGAACCCACAGGAGATACATATTAAGAGATTTGTTGTAAGACAAATGCAACAAACTCTAATGCAAGGAAGTCTGAAATCTACTAGGCAGGCCATCAGAAGGGCAAGCTGGAATTCTCTGACAGGGGTCACACTGCCACCATAGACAGAATCTCTTCTTCATCAGGAAACCTTGGTTCCACCTTTAAAGGCTTTCAGCTGATTGAATCAGACCCACATGGATAATCTAGGATACTCTTCTTAAAGCCAACTGATTATGGACTGTAATCACACCTATAAAACACCTTCCTGGTAATGCCCGCCATGCATCTCAAGGTCGGGCACCCTAAGGGTGGCGACTTTCTCTTCTCTCTGCTGGCTCCAGTGGGTATTCCTTGCGAGTCCTTTGAGAAGCTACTGTCAAGGGAAAGTGCTTCCAGAACTAAAGACTACAGCCTAGTTAATTTCACAACAATGATCACAATCACGGAGGGGTACAGAGAAGCTCTGGAGACACACAGTCTTTGTAAGACCTCCTTCTCCTTCCCCAGATTAAAGGTGAGAGACAAAGCACAGCATCCAGTCATGCAAGTGGCCAAAATTTAAGTAAGGGCGGTTCTGGGATTGGTGAGAATAAAGGCAGGCTCTGTGCTGAAGCGATATCACCAAGTCTAAGCACCAACCTCATCAGATGACTGGAAACATATACTTGCAAAAGTTTCATACAACTTGACTTCAATCCCAGCTTGACCACTTAATTATTATTTTTTTAATCTGTAAGTGTATAATCCCTTAGAGGTATGTTGGGAGGATAAGATGCAAACATTTTTCAAGCTTCTAGAAGGTGCTTAACAAGAGGCAGGGATGGTTAACTAAGATTCATTTGGGTACAAGCATCAGGGAACAGTGTGAGCTGAATTACATAGAAAAGAGAACTCACTGGAGGAATATTGGTGGGTCTCATTGAACCCAAACCAAATGGACAGTCAAGCCTTGGGGAAGGGGGCAACAGGGCAACTTCCGTAACAGGAATTTCTCAACCTTCCCTTGGGAACTCTGCCATTGACCAAACTCACTGCTCAACAATGCTAGGCTGGGATGCTCTGGTTTCAGTTCTTGAAAGAAGGAATCTTATTGGGTGGCTGGGGTCAGGTGCTCACCTGGGAGCCAATCAGGAGTGCCCTGAGGGGGCGCCATAGAGAACAAAGATGGCTGCCAGGTCATATACTATGCACAGAATGGACAGCTCAGGAGAGGTGCTTCTGGGGTTATGGAATGCTGTCACCCCTCTTCAGTGGAAGCTTCATTTGCTACCCCATCCTCAAGTGATCTTCCTGTCCTGACCGTGACCAACGTGTCCTTGTCTTTCCTCCATCTGCCCCACAGCAGACCTTATAGCCACCTCTCTAGTTATATAGCTCAGGACAGATTATTGACCTTCTCTAAGTCGTGGTCTCCTCATCTCTGAAGAGAAATGAAAACAATATCTTTTAGAAGTGTTATGAAGATTAAAAGCGATACATTCAGGTCTTAGCTGAATTGTTGTTATTGCCTTTGTTGTTATTACATTGTTACTAGCTTAGAGGCAACAGTGTTTCTTATTGCTTAGCTGGGCTAAGCACTTGGCATTGTGAAGACTGGCTTTAGAGCCAGTCACACCTGGGCTGGAGCCTCAGCTTGCACTTAGTGTCCATGGAACAAGTCATGCAACTTCTCCAAACTTGTTTTCTCACTTACAAAATGACAGTGATAATCTTACAGGATCATTTCAAGTCAATGACATTCCCCATTCATAGTGTTTAGCAGAAATACCTGGAATATATTAGGTGCTCAATTAACGGGAGTTCTAATCATTATTATAATTACAGTTCTTCTTCTTAAACCACATATCTAGTCAAATGAGCTCCTACAGCTCCACTTTGCAACCATGTAGGTCTGTGGTACATTCTAAGTCAAATATCATTTGCATCTTGGGCACCTGCAGTGCCAGATGGTAATTATTAGTAATTCTGGCTCCTAGGCTGTTAGTAACCTTTAGTTAATATTTTCTGAGCTGGGCAGTGCTGTCCTTGGTTTCAAGGACATCTGTCGTTTAGGGAGCGGCAACGTGATTTTGGCATTTGGCTTTGGAGAGATCTGTTCTTGACTGAAATGGGAGGTAATTTGGAGCACGCACTTCTACAATCACACATCCCCTGGGAGCACATAGAGCTGAAACCCCACGCTGAGCCAGACCAGGCACGGTGATTGGGCACCTTGAATGGATTGCAAGGAAATTAAGCTCAAATAAGGAGGCACTGTAAGCACATTTCATTTTCATCTGCCATTTCCAGAAAAAGGCCACTGCCCTGCATCTAAATAACCTGATGCCCATCTTTAAAATGCGTTCACTCGGTACCTTTGCCAACTCACTAAATCAGGGTAAAGGAAAAAGAAATACCTTTGCAGACAGTGGTGCGGGAACAGTTTGCACACCCTGTAATTCTCACCTAACCCTGGCCCTCTCCCCTGCACTCCAGCAAGACGGTTAATGGGAGGATGTGCTGCTGACATCTCCCATCAGAACAATATTGTTGCCCTAGGGAAATATGCCATGGCGAATTTTCTAGTAAACAGTGAAGTGCCATCACAAGAGCTGCGAAATTAGCCATTTCTAAGCTAACGAACAGCATACGTTTAGGGAAGAGTCAACATTTTGAATCATGTTCTTCTGCTTATTAATTTCCAACTCTTGCTTCCAGCATCTTTGGACTTGGACTAAATTAGGCATGCTTTGCAGACATCTTGCGACATGGCCTGTCTTTGTTCCTCTCCTGGAAGGCAGCCGGGTCCAGTGGGTAAACTCACCCCTGGAGCTCTGCTTCTCCAGGCTGCACCCGGCTTTGCCACATTCTGCCCATGTGACCTTGAGCATCTTAATCATAATAACAGCCATGCGTGAGCACAGAGTATCCTAACCTGCACCGAGGGTTCTAAGTGCTAAGCCTCTCTTGCTTCTTTTAACCCTTAGATTAATAGCACTTGATCTTCTAATGAGGTAGTTGTTTTTCTTATTATTCCCATTTTATAAGTCAAAAACCAAGGCACAATGAAACTGAGAACTTGCCCATAGTCAAGCCCAGCAGTGGTCGAGCTGGCCTCAGGCCCGGGGCTCTCGCCTCTAGAGTCCCTCACCTAGTAGAACTGGCCTTTCTATTTGAACTTCATCTTTCCCACATATAAAATGATGACAGAGCTAATAGCAGCTGCCGCGGGGACAGTTGTAGGATTAAACTTTGAAGCAAATGCATGTAAAGTGCTTAGCTAAGCTCCCTGAAATGTAGTAGGTGCTCAATTAATGTTGGCCACTCTGCCATGAGCAGCTCTTTGTAGGGCCTCTGCCTCTTTGTAGGTGCCCTGGGGTCCTCTAACTGTGGGTCGCTGGTGACTGGCACACCCTGGAGCTCTTCCAGGCAATAGCCCTGTTGGCCCGCATCCTTCTGCATGGCTCAGAGTGGGTAAGGCTGGAGGGAGGATGGGCTTAGGAGCCCGCTGTAGCTCGGGGAAGAGATGACCAGGCCAGGCCAGAGGCTGTGGGGAAAGGCAAAGGGAGCTAAGCAATAGATGCCTCGTTATCCATAACTCAACATTTTTGAAAGATCAGCTGCCCATGTCTGTGGCCCCAGAAGAAAACCAGGCTGGTCAGCAGTGAGGGCCTGGCCTCCATGTGGGACCTATGACGTGGCGTGTGGGACTGCAAAGTGAAAGCGTGGGGCCCTGTCGTTAAAAAGTGTCCAGAACTTCAAGACGGCACCATCAGCGCTTTAGGCCGAGCCCAGGGCACTTCTAAGCAGGGCGTTCTGTGCAGCCGCTCAGGTCTCTCGCCCAGAAAACTGACCTTACCTTGAGGCGGTGCCCGGCCCCACCCCATGAGCTAGAGGGGGTCAGCAGTGGCTCTTGGGGCTCAGGCCACATGGGCTCACCTGCTCGGTGCTGAAAGACAAAGGTGTGGCAGGTCAGGACGGATTCTTTGGACGCCAGCAGGAGTGGGGTACAGAAGAGAAATCTTTAGCTCAAATGCACTGTAGTTAATCACAGGTACGAAGGGGGTATTCTCGGGAAGCCAGGATTGAATTTTTGGGGGGCAGCTCACAGAACTTTCAGGGACTGTCTCTGTTGAAGAAGATTCCTGCTGTAAGGTTTCTTTGATGAGACATGAGCACAGCTAGAAGGTACAGAGACACCCAGTAAGTGAGACCCCAGCACACCCGGCACTGAAGGGCCCCCCAGGAAAGTGGGCAATGCAGGGACCAGGCCATGGCGAGCCTGATGCTCCAGCACCCCGCTGCCAAGCCAGATGTGGCTTTTCTTCTGCAGCTGTGTCACTTGCAAGAGATTTGAGTCACAGGCAGGTTAAGCTTAGGAAGGGCGGCGTGTGGTCTGAGGCATGCAGACCGTGCCCTCAGCATCCCAGGAGTCAAGATTTCCTCGGGAGAATTGATTTACAGATGCCATCTTCTTAGCTGGGGGGGTTACCATTCACTTCCGGCAGCACCTTCAGGGAAACACTGAAACTGATGTACCTGGCTTGTTTCTAGCGGATGCTAAAGAATGGGACACAGGTCAGTTTCGATATGGGTCTGACATGTCAACCGCACTTGGTCATTCATTCATTCATTCATTCATTCATACATTCAGCCTCTCTTCTAATATTGCCTGAGCATCTGCTAGGGAGCATGGTTCCCAAAGTTAAGGGTCTTGAAGGCAAGAGGATGCTGGGAATCGGGTGGCCAGGATTTCCGCAAGGGTTCTCCAAAGCAAACCTCGCCTGATAACTATTTAAAAGCTGAACCACCCCCTAGGCAACTGTTCAAGTCAGTCCCCCATGAGGACCAGAAACAGCCTGAATCCCACCCCCATTCTGGTCAGCTGATTTGCAAGGTCCTACTTACCATTCCAAACAAACCTTCCTTCACTGCTTTGCAGGCAAATTCAAACATGTGGTATATTCCAGCCACTAAGCCTTGCCCCTGCCGCTCCTTCCTCCTGGAGCACCTTCTGGAAGCATTTCCACCTGCAGGACACTGGCCCTCCTTCAAAGTCCATCTCAAGCACTACATTCTCCGCGTTTCCTCCCCTGGCCTTCCAGGTGGCCCATTCCCTCCTTTGAGGCGCCTTAGAACTCCAGCCCCAGAAACAAGCACCGCCCAGTGCTGTGTCCTGTCGTTTGTCTTCCGGTCTTATTCCCCGTGCTTTCTCCCAGGGCTTGGGTCTTCATCTTCATCTTTCTTTAGTACCTGAGGTCTAGACGGTATCTGGGACACAGCAGACAGACAGGTGTGTCTGGCTGAGGTTTATTCCCTGGCTGAAAGTGGGCCCAGCCCCCTAGTGGCTTGACAGTTCCTGCCACCCACTTTCGAAGGGTTCTTTCCTTTGTTTCCACTCCCAGAAGGGACTCACCACAACTTGGCGTTCCTTGCATTTCCTGATGCATTTCCGGGTGTGAAATAAAGGGACTTTTCCATCTTTACAGAAAAAATTACAATGTGACTCACATACCATCAAACAGCAATTTTAATGTATCCGATTCCGGAATTTTTAGTATATTCACAAGGTTGTGACGCCGTTGCCATTGTCTGATTCCAGAACACGTGCAGCACCCTAAAATGTGAAGGTTTGTTAACTTGAAGTATATGGCAGTTGTTTTGCTTGGAAATCGTTGGTGTCATCATCCAAATGCCCCCACCGAGGTTTCGGTCTCCCAGCGGGGAGGGCCCTTGGGTGTCTGAGCAGGGCAGCCCTATATTCCAGCTGTCTTGCTCCCCTGCTTCAGGCCTCACTCATTCCCACTGGCGTGGAAACAGCCTTCAGATGTGCCCATGTCATCAGAAGCGACGCCTCTTGGAACTCTGGCCCCTTGCCCTTCATCTGTCTGCACAGCCTTCCTCGGGCGTGAGCTCCTAAGATTTCATTCCCCGGGAGCCAGAGCTCCAGCGGGAAGCCTCCGGCCAGCTGGATAAATGTCCTCAGGGGGACACCGTGCTGGGTCGTCGTCCTGGGTGACCTGGAAGCTACTCTGCTTGCTGCGACTTTGTCCCGAGATGTCACATCCTTAGAAGGCTCTTTCCAAACTCATCCTACAAGCCCGTTTGTGCCAGATTCACAGCGCGGCTGGCTCGATGGAGCTGAGGACTCAAGTGCTGTGCCCGCTAGCAGGTCCCAGGCCCTGCCGTAGGATGTCGCCTGCTCACCTGCCGTGCTGCCAATGTCCCTGCCAGCTCCGTCCCTTGCCCGCTTCGCAGCTCCTGGCAGAGAAAATGCCCGGCACTCTACCCCCACCCCGCAGGATAGCAACACCAGCTCCGTTGCTGGGAGAAAGTGAAAGCAGGAGGTGGTCACGAGCGGAGCAAGCTTCTGGAACATCCCAGGCCTAATCCATGCTGTTGCCCAAGAGCGAACAGCACCAGGGCTCTGCGGGCACGCATGCCTGCTGTGCGGGGGCAGGAGGACGCTTCCAGCCTTTAATCTCTGCGCTCACAGCCTCGCCTTCAGCCAAGCGTTTGATCCTCGTGGCAGTGGCTGCAGGATTATTGTTGTTGCCAAGTGATCTCCGGGTGTGGGGGCGGCATTCACCTTTCGGGGGAGCAGTCGCATTAGCCTGCGCGCCCTCTGTCAATCGGTGCTGCGGGGACTTCAGTTGTCACAACTGTGACTGTACTTTCAAAACACCTGCTCTGGTCCCCTTTCATCTACTCCCCATTCTCATCATCAGAGACCCTCCCTTACCCCGCCACCCCAAAGGACTGGGCTGCCTTTGGCTGTGGGATTTAGGCTATGGATCAGAATCGCTACCTGGTTGAGAGATAGATAATCCACAGGTGGCAGCCAGGCATTCATTCATTCATCTCTTCAGTGGTGATTTAGTGAGCACCTGCTATGTGCCAGACACTGTATGAAGGAAATACGGTGCATCATGCCTGCCGCCGGGATGCTGGCAGGCGCTGGCAGTGAGCTCACGAGACTGCATGAACTCTGGGAGCCGAGACACTCCTGTACTGCAGCCTGGAGGTCAAGGTCACTTCCAGAAGGAAAGGAAGAGGTTCCAACATGCAGAACTGTGGGTGCAGAAAGGGGAGCAGGTATGCCAAGCATAGGAAAGGGCATGTGCACACAGCGTGTGCAGGGAGGCAGTGTGCAGTGAGGCCAGGCACGTGGAGGGGGCGCGGGTGCCACTGGGCAGAGCAAGTGCCAGGGGAGCTGGGAGTGCAGCCAGCTGCGAGTGCTGCTGCGTTCAGGCGATGGTGCCCAGCGACTTCCCGCAGGAGAGGGTCAGAGATGCAGGGGCGGCGAGGCCGGAGGCAGGGTCCAGCAGGCAACGACTGGAGCCATCCCAGCAAGGAACAATAGGGCAGCAGGCCGGGTCTCCGGCCATGGCATCTCCTGGCGAAGAGGACAGAAGCTGGAGGAGCCCAGAGTTCCCACAGCCTTGCCCCACACTATCCCAGAGAGCACCGCCCCACGCTTCGCAGCTGACCTCCACCTCAGGTCCTGGCCCTACCATCTGTTAGCTGTGTGACCTCAGACAAGTTTTTAACCTTCTCACTGCATTGTTTGCCAGGCTATGAAATGGGGGTGAGGATAATGAGGATATCTGGAGAGAGAGAGAGAGAGAGAGAAGGAGAGAGAGAGAGAGAGAGAGAGAGAGAGAGAGAGAGAGGGAGAGAGAGAGAGAGGGGGAGAGAGAGAGAGAGAGAGAGAGGGGGAGAGAGAGAGAGAGGGAGAGAGAGAGAGAAGGGGAGAGAGAGAGGACTTCTGTGCCTGCCGTGACTAAAGACAGGTCAGAACAAGCCCAGTTTATATTAGATGCTGGCGAGACGTTGAGGAATGAGGGACCCCTGGGCAGCCCCCTAAGAGCGCCTTCTGGGTGGTCTCTCATCTAGCAGACAAGACTTCCTGCCGCAGGCTGGCCCCTTCCAACCTCCCCTACCCCCATCAGTGCCCCGAGAGCCCACACGGCTGCAGCCTCCACCTGAGGAAATTAAAAACTGGATTGGTTTTTTCAGCGTAATCAAAAGTAATACCACAGGGCCTGACCTTTTGCTCGCGAGCGGTTATATAAGCGGCATTTGCGGAAGTCTCACCTTGAGCCTCTGCTTCCTCTGCGCCTCCCCTGCCTGCAGCCTGGTGGGGAAGCGGCCCCCCAGCCAGTCCCCAACAGAGTTTCCTAGGTGCCCCCTTGGGAGCGTAGCCACCAGGGGCCAGCCCGCGGGTCACCCTCTTTGTGGACAGCCCGCGGGGGATTTCCGGCTTTAATCTAAAACAGAGATGGGAAATGAAAGGGATGTGGAAACCTCCAAAAGCCCCATGGCGTCCGGAATGAACTTGATGACGCTGGCCGCTGGGGTGTCTGCCGCCATCACCATCCGCCATCCAACAGGGACTGTCAAAAGAGAAGGACTGCCCTCCCCAGGTCACGGCCTCAGCCCTCCGGAGCCTCGCTGGCCTCCTCTGCCCAGGGTAGATCAGGGCAGGCTGGGAATGTTTAACAACTGCCTCTCTCCAGGGGGCGGAGGGGAGGCCTTTTGGGATGTTCACCAATTCCTGTAGTGTAAATACTAAAGCCTCTAACCAGTGTCCCTGATGGCAGGACTGGGAAGAGCCACACACAGTCAGCTGTGAGGAGGCAGGGGAGCTAGCCCCGGGACACCACTGTGTGCAGCAGCCAGAAGGATCACGTGAGAAGCAGAGCATGAAGGCATATTTGCCAGGAAGGGTTATGCAAAGGGGCTACTTGCAGGGCACAACAGCAGGGACATACAGCAGGCTGGCGTGAGCTTAAGCTGTGCTGCAGTCATTCCTGCAATGTGGAAAGCACATAGTAGGTGCTTACCTGGTGCTTGGAGATTGATGAAAAGCCTTTTTTATTGCTCAAGGCACAGATTTGCTCTTCTGCAGTGGTGAAGCTTGTTTTCACATTTAGCCTCAAAGTGCATGCTCTCTCCCACCCGTCGGGCCCTCTGAAATGTGACCTATGTCTGCCAGCTCCTCTCCCTCCCGCCGCCCTATGGGATCTGGTTGCCATCCACTCCTCCCCCCTCATCGCTTGCCCCTCTCCTGCATGCTGACTCTGTAGCAGCCCCTCTGGCCTCCCAGGTAACCACACTGTGACGTGGCTGAGGTTGTCCTCCTCCAGGGTCTTTGCACATGCTACTTGCCCCTGTGCTCACGTTCCCATCACTCGGTGTCTGCTCAGATGTCTCCTCTCAAAAGTCTTATCTAAGCCAGGAGCTCCTCACCAGGACCCCATCTTCATCGCCGCTGCCTGCCTTACGTGTCTCTCTACCTTCTGCGTCTTCAGGTGCTTGTTGATGTGTTTGTCTGTGGCCTGTCCTCCCGCTCCGCCCTCCACAAGTGCTGAGCTCGTCCTGGAAGGAAATCTGTCCCCTTCTCTGTGGGCCCAGCTCTTCCCCCAATGGGAAAAGCCACATCAACTACTTTACAGCCTCTGTCCCCTACCTGGCCCCTTCTCTCCTTCAGACTTCTAGAACCTTCTGGATAAGCCTGTAGGTACCATTTCTGCACATATGCACTAGGAGGGCCTTGGCTTTGCATGAATCTCTCAGCAGCCCCCTCCAGAGCCAAGGCTCTCTGCAGCCAGAGCCCAGGCCTCCTCCGCTCTTAGTGAGGCCCCTGCCTGCCCTCTGCTCGCCTCGGCCTTGACAGCACATCTCTGCCCGCCCACCTGGGCCGGAGCCCCATGAGTGTGGGGATCTTGTTCTGTCCAACTCTGGCTCCCAAGTTCTAGAACAGAAGTTGGCACATAGAAGGTGTGTGAGAAGGATGGGCGCTGACGATTCCTCTGTGGGCCCAGGACCTCCTGGAGAGTCCTGTTGTGTTTCTGTTGCAAAAGGGCACAGCAGTGCCCATTCACCTGGGCACGACGTGTTGCCGTATTTGGGGAGCCGACTGTCTCACCACTGGCAAGCATGGTGCCGCGAAGTCTCGCCAGTGGGTGTGTCCTCACAGCACTGCCTCTTGCCCAGCACTGCAGTCCACCTGCTGTCACCGAGTGGGGAGAAAGAGAAGGGCTGAGCTTAAGAAAGATACCAACTTTGGGGCCTCCCTGGTGGTACAACAGGCTAAGGTTAAGCACAGTGCTGTGGGGCTGTCAGCAGCTGTGGCGCGAGTGCGATGCCCAGCCGGGAAGCATCCCACATGGCGCAGTAGATCTCTCCTGCCTCGCCCGCTGCTCCCCTCAGCAGTGCGTTTCCGTCAATCTGCCTGTTCTGCTCCCCACTCTGTCTCTGGTGAGCCCTCTCACCGCTCCACACCTCTGGCCTGCACCCCAGCTTGTATGCATAAATAAATAAATCTTTAAAAAAAAAGAAAGAAACCAACCTTACAAAAAGAGAAGAGGCTTGAACAGAAGGTGTGACCTGCCCCTCTCCCAGCAACACGTCTGGAGCAAAACCCTGAGTCAGCTCGGCAGTTCAAGCAGCTCCAGGACTACTGTGCAGAAAGTGGTGAAGATGGTTCAGAAAACAGCAAATCGACTATGTGAGCCCATCATGGGCAAGATTAATGTGGCCCACCCCAGAGGTGGGTGGGAGTCTACGAAAAAGGGAGTCGGAGGATCAGAAAGGATGTTGGAGCCGACAATGTTAGAAACTGAACAAAGATAGAGACCACACACACCCTGAATTTATAGCACCTCAGGCTAATACACACGGCACCACACTCCTCACCTAAGCCTTCTTCACTTTGCTCTGCCAACAGAGATTCTATAGCTTCTAGGCTGAGAGTGTCTGCCCTGGAGTCAGGATTGGAATCCTGGTTCCAGAGTTACTGCTACTAGTTACCAGACACCAGGCTGCTCTCAGCCTCGTGTATTCATCTGCAAGATGGCCGCCGTTCTCTGCCTACTTCATTGAATTGTCATGAGGAGGAGAAAGGGAAGGGCTGGGCTTCAGAAAGACAGTAACTCTACAAAAAGTTACAAAAAGGGAAGAAGAGGCTTCTTAATAGGGCTTAAATCAACCCTTGGAAAATGCTCATTATTTATTTATCAAGTATTAATGTGGTGCTGCCATATGCCAGGGACCCATCTAGGAGCTTGACAGATATCAATTCAGTCACTCCTCATCACATACCAGGAAGGGTGATCACCTCTCCCCCACAGCACAGATGAGGACCCTGAAGCACAAAGAGGTTGAGAAGATGCTCTGAGTCACACAGCTGGGGAGTTCCTGGAGCAGGATTCAAACCCAGTTGTGTAACTTCTGTCTGTGCCCTTCTCCATGCTTGGCCCTATGGGAAGGTGCCAAAGCTCATGGAAAAGGAGCAGAAACGCAGCCCATCTTTGCACTGTTTGTACCCCTAACAGTGAGTTTGCCATCTCGTGAAGTCCTTCCTTATAATGCAGAAGGTAACTAAGGAACCCAGCATCCAAGCAATTGTAGAAAGTCCATCTGTAAACATCTTTCTCTTCATGCAAAAGCTGATAGTCCTAGTAAGTGAGTTTTACTTTCTTTTACAGGCTTAGAGAGACAGAGTGGCAGCAAGAAATAAATGCTGGTTATTTTCAATCTCCGACATGCTTGGGGCTGTTCGTTATTGCGACATAGCCTTTCCTGTCCTGTCCACGCACCCTCAATACTACTTCATGTCTCATTTGCACAATACATGTTCAGAGTGGAGATGCAATGAATACGTGTTGAGTTGATTTAAACTCCATCAGCAGAATGGCTGGAGGGCTGCAGACGCTGAAATGGGTATTTTCATCTCTTTTGCCCAGAAATGCTTCCTTTGAGACACCTGTGGGAATGATCGCGCTGCTTTCATGTTAGCCAACTTTTAAAGCTTTCATTAACTGTGATAAATTATTCAAAACGAAGGAATACCCGAAATCTCTTTAGAATATTGATGTCGTCTGGTGGTAAACGAATGGAAAAAGTACCTCCTGGTCTGAAGCTAACTTCCATTTTAACTTTTAGGGTGCCCAGTTTGGTAGTCAAGATGATGGGAAAGGGGTCGACCAGAGCCAGCTCTGCAAAGAGGGGGTGTACTGTCTCCCAGAGCACTGACTTAATCAGATCAGGCCACTGTCAAGAAAACAAAACTCCTGTGAAAGTGGTACTTGGGATGCAATTAACAAGCAAAGGACTTTTCTCCGGAAGCCCCTTCAGAACGTTTTCCTGAAAAGTAGGCTTTAACTAAATTAAAACAATTAATGTTCCATTTAGTTTCATTTCTGGATCTCACATGCTATTTTACAGGAAGCCTTGGAGACCCTAATCACAGTTCCTTTCACTTAGTTCCTTTTCATGTCTTCATGTGACTAATAAAAGTATGTTAGATAATAGATGTCCCCGAAGGCCATATTGAAGTTAGAAGTAAGTATCTGACATGTTTCTATGACATAATTCTTTGGAGACATTGTCAAGAGATCCACGTACCTAGAAAAACAGTGTCCTAGCAACTCAAGCTGGGATATAAATAGCTTCTGAAAGACTTGGTGTGGAGAGAGGAATAGCAATTCCATAATGAGCCCCATGAGAAGACAGCAGGAATTTAGGCTGGTCCAGAATCCCAATCCGGAAATACCTAAGACTGACCCAAGGTGGCAGATCTCAAGGTTGTTATAACCCCCAAACCAAGAACCACATAAATAACCCAGCAATTCCATTCCTAAGTAGAGATCCTAGAGAAGTGAAAACCTGTGTCAAGACAAACACTTATTCCATGAATCTTCACAGCAACATTATTCACAATAGTCAGAGGTAGAAACAACCCAAGTGCCTATCACTGGTGAATGGATAAACAAAATGTGGTATGTCCGTACAATGGAATAGTCTTTAGCCATGAAAAAGAATGAAATACTGATATGAACTATGATGTGAGTGAACCTTGAAAGCATTATACTAAGTCAAGGAAGGCAGTCAGAGAAGTTTGTGTGGTGTATGATTTCTCTCCTCTGAGAGGTACGGAATAGGGAAACCCATCAAGACAGAAAGCAGAATAGTACCACCAGGGGCTGAAGTGGGGAGTATGGTGGGAAATAGAGAATGAATGCTTAATAGGTAAGGGTTTTATTATCATTATTATGAAATTATTACTATTATGAAATTAGATAGCAGAGATGTTGCACAGTTGTGTAAATAAACTTAAACCTACTGAGTTCTACGCTTTGAGAAGGTGAGTTTTATGGGCTATAAATTATATCTAAAAAGATAGGAGAAAAAGTATTGCAAAAATAGTGGTTATAAGATGAATTCTAACCATGTAGTAAGCAGAGGGATATGGTGATTCCAGAACTTTCTATGAAAAGTCCAAAAAGGCAGTTAACAAACTCTACAAGTGTGTCTTTCTCTTTTTATAAAAGTCTAGAAGAGGTGGTCCAGGGTAGCCCTGCTCCATGAGGTTGTCCAGAGACCCAGATTCCTTCCACCTTGTTTCTCTGCCACACATTGGGGTCTTGCTCCTTGGGTGTCTCTGTATCCCTTTTGCCACCCAAAGGATTCTTGAAACAGATGTGATCTGTAAGCTCACACACCTCTGCCAGTCACTTTCCAATGGCCCAAATGTGCCCCATAACCAAATTAGCTGCCAAAAATGTATTAAAATAGAGTCTTTGGGGCTCCCATGTGCCCAGCTGGGTTGGTAACAACAGAGACAGGGAGCAGAGGGAACATTCCATAATATAGATGAAAGGAACATGGAGACCACATCAGCCATCTTTGCTACAAGCCAGCTCATGCAATTAAAGAACAATTAGCACAGTGCATAGTAAGGACTCAGTGCATGCTGTTTGCCATTTTAGGAAGAATCATTCTTAGTGGGAACAGACAAATGACTTTTCATCTCAGTATTCCAGTTCAGGAAGCCAAGCCAGAACAGAGATATGAGGGCATAGCCCCTGATGATCTTTTTTCCAAGGTCAGTCCTCTGATATGTCCTAGGGCCCAGAACCAACTCCCCATGGGTCCTCTGGCCTTCAGGAAAAGCCTACAGCACTCGAGTCTGACCACAGTTTTCCTGGAGCTCAAGACACCATTGACTCCTTTTGTCTCAGCATCTGATGTCAGTTCCTTTTGACCACATGACATAGTGGGTCAGTGAGGCATGACTGGCACCCCATGGGAGGGGCTCCTGGTGGCTGATGCCCTGCTGTGTTGACTTTTGTTGACATTTAATTATATTTCGTTCTCATCAGCTGTCAGGTCAGTTTCCTGACAGGACACTGAATTGCACTTGAAGCCAGTCATCCCCTACAGATGCCTTCTCATTTGGGGCTTCTCAGCTGGAAGGCGCTCAGAGGAAATAGACCAAGTCCCCCGGGCAGGGTCAAGCTCAAGAGTCAGAGAGCAGGCAGCGGGTGCTACCTCCCACACACCTTACTTCTGGGGCACACACTCAAAACACATCAGGCTTCTTAATGATCTGTTTTGAAGGAGTCTGGACCTTTTGAATTGTCTGCTGATCTGCACAGAATCAACCACACTAACCATTGCCACCCCTGTCCAATCTTAAGCTGTTACTGGAGCAGAGCTTGAGAAGGGCCATATTTTGAAACCTTAACAGCAAATATTACTGTGGCACCTATAATGTGCATGCTACAGTGCTGTGTATTTTACATGACCAGGCTTCCCTCCTGTCTGAATTGATTCTGCTCTTGAGTTCCAGCTAGCAAACAGCTAGAGATTGCATGAAAGAAATATTTAATCCTCACAACCACCATGTAAGTTGGGTCCTATTACCATCCCCATTTTGTGGATGAAGAAACTGATGTGTTATGTGGCATGTTCAAGGCTACTGGACTAGGTTATGGCAGAGCTGGGTTTGGACTCAGGTAGACAGATTTAGCATTTGTACCCACAGCCACCAGGCAGATGGGTGTAGAGACAGTAAACTCCACCCTCATTTCATCATTCTCATTCATTCTCCTGGTCTTACCTGTGCTGCTGAAGAGGGAGAGCTGGGACCTTGGTGTCAGGACTCCCTTGCAGCTAGACTTATGCATGTGATTCACCTTTGATCATGCAGATGGATTCACATGAGGTGTGGAAGATAGGCACAGGCTGAGAAACATTCCAGCTGCTTCTACCCCTCTGCTACAGGCATGTTGCTAGGTGCTTGCTTTCCCTATAGTGATCTCCGCCTTGTGGGGCTTCAGGGGTGAGCATAGCACATCTGTTTTTGCTGGCACTGGTCCTGGAAAGCACAGTATGGTTTTGGAGGTGATGGCAGGAAGGACAGCCTCCTGAGTGTAGTTAGGAGGTGAGGTTCTGAGACAGCAGGTGGTTTGGTGGCCCAGGTCTACAGTGTGACTTTTCATTCCTGAAAGCTATATTTCTTCACCTTTTTCTACAGTTCAGTAACCCATTTTATAACCTATAATAAATACCTTCCTGCTGAAAGTAGGCAGAATAGTCTCTTCTCTGAACTGACTTTGGTCATATAACACTGGACCAAAATAGCATCTTCCTTCCCAATAAAGCTAGTTTTGGAGAATGTATCCAGTATCACCAGACAAATGGCCCCCTTATTAGATGTCTTTCCCCACCCAGACACAGGTAGCACTGGCTAGAGCAGGTCTGCTCCCCCAGATCTGTCCTTCAGCTTGTAAGTTTGTGCAGGAGAATGTAAGCCTTCAGTGGATAGCTCACTCCCAAGAGGAAGGAGAGAGGAAAGGTTCTACTCTGTGACCTGTTCTCTATCTTGTATTCTGCAATCCAATAAACCATTCTATCTTGCTTTATCTTCTCCGTATCCCTCATCACCCACTGAATTTATCTGATCCTATTTGTTTGATTGTGTCAGGGTTCACTATTTGCTCTCAGCCCTGGCTCTAGGCTCTGTGGGAGCAGAAACCAGATCTGTCTTCCCCATCACAGTCTCCCCTACACTACCCCCAAAACACAACAGTGGGGATTTAGCAAACACCGGTGGAGTGTGAGACAGAGAGTTCCTCAGGGAGCTCCTCTTAGGCCTCAGCTGTCCACGCTCTGCCCGAGCCTGGATGGACACTTCCCAGCATTAGCTCACTTAGCCTTACAGATAAGGAACCTGAGGCTCAGAACAGCCCAGTAACAAACACCACCGATGAGCGAGGCAGAAGGTAAACTCAAGTCTGTCCTATTCTGAGATGTGGCTTGTGGTGGACACCAGGCCAACTCCCTGGGAACACTGGGACAGTTTGGAGGGGCTTCTTGGACACTGAGGTTCAAGACTTCCCGACTGAGGAGGAACAGGCCTTCTGAGCTGAGTGGACCCCTACCAGCAGCCCAGTAGGGCTGCCAGCTGTCCTGCCCAGGACAGAACCATCCAAGGCTACAGAGAGCTTTTCTTTTTTTTTTTTTTTTTTTCAAATTGGAGAAATTATGCATCAACAGCTCTTTGGTGGCCTCGAAACTATTTCTTTTTCTTTCCAGAGGGAAACCGCAGTCCAGAGCTCTCAGCCATTTCCTCCCTCAAAGCAGCCTGGGAAATATGGCCTGAGGAATCCTCCCCTCCCGCAACTGCGCAGTTGCAGGAGAACCTTGAGATGGAGCAGGATTTTGTGGTGTTTTTCCTTCCCCACCCCCTCCCCTCACAGTAATTAGCACTTCAGTTTTCTCTTGTGGTATTTATGTGTTTAGACAACACAGTTCATTGTTTCCAAATGTTAGTCAATTCTAACTATAAATCAAGCCCCAAATCTTGAATCCCATTCAAGGGAAAACTCACAAGTTGATGCTACACAAATAAATCATAAGAAGGTGGGAATGTTATAAATGTAAGAAAGCAAATCAGACTCCTGTGCTGGAACTGCAGCTTTGTGAACGACTTCACACGTACAGCAGAGCAATTATATAAGACTTGGGAGGATCTTATAACATTTGTATTTAAAAGGAAGTCATTGAAAGTACATATGCCTAAGAATTCGTATTCTAACACTTTGCACATCCTTCTAATGGCACATTATTTAATATCACACCGCATCCTTTTATAGGGAGGCCAGCTGTTTTACTAAATTTCATCAGCTCTAAGACATATTTTGCTTCCGTTTCTATCTCTGAGATTAGGCTGCGTCTTAGAATCAAAGCATGTCAGTTAAATTGGCAGATTTCTTTTCTTAGTGATATATAAAATAATGGTGCATGTTATAAATAGAGTCTCAGATTTAATGAAATGCATACTGTCATGAGTCCTTTTTCACAAGGGAGGTGGTGAGCCCTAAATATTACAGACGTTAACCAAGGTCAAGGAGGAAGTGAATGGGAGAATCAGAACTTGAACTCAAGAGAAATGAGACCTTTTGTAGTGTATTAAAGCCCATGGTATATGATCAATGACTTTCCCTCTGTGGAAAGAAATTCCAGTAACTGAAGCTTTGTTTTTCTGAACAAAGTATACAAAAAATTGGAGTCAGAGCAGAACTGCTTGAGACTTTATAAGTCTTGGAATTGTCACATTCTCTTTCTCTCTCAAATGTTCAGTCTCTCTTTAGGATAAACTAGATAGCATTGCAGTGAAGTTTGCCCCAATGTCAGTCTCCTTTGGCACATTAATTACCTTGATTAGCTTGAGCAAATTAGGAAAAACACCTGGACTCCAGGTGGACTCAGTCCCACACTCCGATGCAAGACTTAGGAAGAGGAGCTCTGGATCCTTGTAGAGTGCACATCCTGAGCAGCTGTACCCTGAATCCCTGAATCTCCCATTGGCCTTTAGTGCAGGGGTAGCAGGACAAGAATGCTCAGCAGAGAGAAGGAAGATGCAGACAAATCTTGGAGTTACTTTTCTAGTCCAGATCCGATTCATTGTTTAAGTCCAGTTTTTGTATTCGAATGAAGCCTTAGTCTCAAAGATTTGACCAAACCTGCTGCTCATAAAAGAAGCAAATACTTGGGGAAATGCATACAATTGTTAAAAACTCAAACATAATCTTAATTTTTTTTTTTGGCCTTTGGAAACAATATGTCCCGAGTACTTTATTTTTTTTTAAAGATTTATTTATTTATGCATACAAGCTGGGGTGCAGGCCAGAGGTGTGGGGGCAGTGAGAGGATTCACCAGAGACAGAGTGGGGAGCAGAACAGGCAGAGCGATGGAAATACACTGCTGAGGGGAGCAGCAGGCGAGGCAGGGGAGGTCTGCTGCACCATGTGGGAATCTTCCCGGCTGGGCATTGAACTCGTGCCGCAGCTGCCGACAGCTCCACAGCTCTGTGCTGGCCCAACCTTAATTTTTAATGGTTTTTCCGGACCTGCTTCTGAAGACATGCCCTATTAGCTAAACCACCCAACTATAAATATTAGCTTGCTGGTCTAAAGTACTCCTTGGTAGAGCAGAAGAAGCTTGAGTGTGGAGTTGATGCACAGCTGGGTTCAGATCTGGGTCTCTGCTGTTTCCCAGTGGCTCACTGTAGAGAGTGCTAAGTGGCTCTGAAGCCTCATTCTCCCCATCTGTAACATGGCTGTGGTGGATTCTTTGCTATTCCTTTGAGACATGGAATCTGATTCCTCTCTCCTTTAATCTGGATTAGCCTCAAAAATTTGATTGACCAATAGAATGTGGCAAAACTGATTTTCTGGAACCGTGGAGGATATGTCACATACAAAGCCTAGTAATTGCCCTCTGGACTTCATGTAATAGCTGCCATGTTGTAAGGTAACCCAAGCAGCATTGTGGCGAGGTTCACATGAAGAGAAACTGAGCTCCAAGGCCTGAAGCCCCAACTGAGCCTTCAGCTAACAGTTGGCATCAACTTGCCAGCCAGGTGAGGGAGGCATTTACGAAGTGGATCTTCCAGCCCCACTTGAGCTGCCTCTTTTTAATCCCATATGGAGTAAAACAGATTGACCCTATAGCCAAATTACGTACTTGTGAGCAAAATAGATGATTGTTATTTTCAGTTCTGGGGTGAGTTGTCATACAGTAATGCATAAATGGGACACTGGGGTAAAAGGAGCCCCAGACTCAGGGCTTGTGCTGGGAGTTAAAGGAGATCCAGCTGGTAAAGCACTTGGTCCTGCATACAGTAGGCACTCGGTGAAGCCGAGTTCTTCTCCGCTCAGCTTACAAGTAAACAGTGAATGGGCCACTCAGTTACTAGCTGTTCTCTCCACTGGCCTGACCTGATCATGCCCCAGCGTTGCGGGGCATCACCATGACAGAGTTCACTAGACCCCTCATTGCTCTCTATCAATGTTCAAGGCTGGCATCGTTGGCCACCGTGAAGTGCGTTTGCTGTTCCCATCCCCCCTGGGGCCCACTAAGGAACATGTCCTTGGCTTTCAGGTTGCTGATTTCCCACATCAGTCGGATGGTGACTAGGTGACTGACAGCATGTTGAAGGCTCCATCTGCTATTGGTCCCCACTGTCGGGCCCTGACTGCAGGCAAGCAGGGCACTGGCCTCTGGTCACGCAGACACTGCCTTGCAGCTCCAGTAGAGGGCTCCACCTGCCCTAGTCCAGGCAAGGTCCTTATGCCCAAGTGTCAGCATCCGGCCCCTAGCCCATGGGCCACACCAAGACTTCCGGGCGCCTGTCCAGCCTCCAGGCAGCAGCGGAAGACGTTAGGGATGAGGTAGGTAAGGGTGGTTGAGCAGACTTTACACCCACGGGGGCCAGTTCTGATGGAGACGGGCTCCCAGGTCCTGCTCACACTCCTGCGGGTGGGGCGGGGCTCGCAAGGGAGTGTCCTAAGTAGACCTCCCACGCAGCAGCAAGCCCACAAGGTAGAGGTCTGTGTCACATATTGAGAGGGTGGTCCAGGAATAAAGGTAAATGTTCCCACCCAGGGTGACAGGCACTTGCCCCTCTGGGCACTGGGCATCATCGGAAGCACATGCTACGATGGCCCTGGCAGTCACTGGCCTCTCCCGGCCTCAGCTTGTCCTCCCGCAGCGTGGCAACCCAGAGCTCCCCATCCCCAGGGCGCGGAGGCTGTGAAGGAGATGTCACCGCCCTTGGCCAGCCCTGTGCGGGATGACCTGTTAGGAGCAGTCTGGAGGATAATGTCAATGGGAACCTTTGATTCTTGGAAGTGGGTCTTGGAAGTGGTTGTCTCCATTGCGACAGGGAACTGGAGGCTCAGAAATGATTCTGTGTTAACCATTGCTGGCTTGGGCAGGGGTGAGTGGGGAGGAGCAGATCATTTTCTAAGTATCAGAGAAATGAGGGTCATCTCAGAAATAAGGCTGAAGTTAAGTCCGGGGCCTCTGGACACAAACCAGGGCTCCCTCTCCCTGCCCGTGCCCACACGGGCCGCTCAGGCACGTCTTCCAAGCAGGTGATGAAGCCTGAGCTCGACCACCCAGGTCCGCTGCACCGTCTGGTAGAGGAGGGGGGAGCCCTCACAAGCCCACGGATGTCCCCATGTAGGGCTGTGTAGGCCAACAAGCACCTCATTTTTGGCATCGTCATCCTGGGTTCTGGGCCGATAATGGGGCTCTGTCACCTCTTCTTGGCCCTGAGGTAGCAGCTGCTAGGACTGAGGTGAGTGAACCCAGACCTGCTTGGAGCACCTGCCCTTAGGAAAGCCCTTGGGTGGCATTTCTCATTCTAAACCAGGTGCCTTAGCAAGGCTGACCTAGCAGAAGGCCCGGAGCCTTTGGGATGCCCACTTCACTTCTGTTAGGGTTTGGGGGGTAGCAGGAGAAGAGGAGGTTAGGAGGTTAGGGAGATTTAACTGACCTGTCTTCATCTCCTCTCCTTCACCTCCACCTGTCAGAACCGCCTAAGTGCCAGCTACCTATTGTTGTCTGTTGCCACACAGCACCTTACTACTAACAGCGGCCTAAACCCCACATGTTAATTTATTATCTCACAGGTCTGGGGGTCAGGAGTTCAGGCATGGCTGAGCCGGCTCCTCTCTCCGGGACCCCACCAGCTGGTCAGGGTGGTGGCTGCGTCCTCATCTGGAGGCTCAGCTGTGGAAGGCTCTGTGTCCAAGCTCCCTCAGGATGGGTCAGCTCATTTCTTTGTGCCGTGGGAATTAATTCCTAGCTCTTTGCCGTGGGGGCTTCCTCACACAGCTGCTGACAGCGTGGAGCCAGCTCCGAGAACCCCTCTGTGGTGTACGAGGAAGATGGAGTCATTCATAGATAGTCAGGTGTGTGTGTACAGATAGATTAGATGTAGGTATACATGTGTAGAGATAGAGATAGATAATAGATTAATCTAGATCTCCAGATATGTACATGTGATAAAGTGATAGCTAGATAGACATGTGCATATCTAGAACATATGCACAGAACATATGCATATGTTCTAGATAGATGATGATGATGATGATGAAGAAGGAGAAGACAGACATAAAAGAACGAAAAGGAGGGAGGGAAAAAGTGTAGGAGAAAGAGAAGGAAGGAGGAAAGGGAAGGGAAGGGAAGTAAGAAGTCAGAGGAGCAACAGCCGATCACCTTTGCCATGTGATATTGTTCGCTGTAAGTCATTGGTCCTGCCCACACTTACAGGGTGTAACACCATAGGGTAGAGATCCAGGGGGCCATATGAGAATTCTGCCTAAAGCCAGTGCCTTGAGAATTAAGTGGTATCATTCCCATTTTCCTGATGGGAAACTGAGGTTTAGAGTGGCAACTTGCCCAAATTCCAAAAGTTACCCATGGCCAAGCTGGAGTTCCAGAAGCGACCTTCTCAGTGGATACTGCTTCTCTGACATTCCAACACTGGCCTCAGGGCCCTGGAGGAGGAGTATCAATTAGCTGTGCACTGAGTTTGATTGACTTACCTGCTCCAGGACATACAGAACATTGTCTTAGGTGACATTTATGTTGATAACGCATTTGTTCAGTGTGTCTATCTTCTGCCACCCCTCATCCCTACTGTACTTCAGGAAAGCAAGGAAAAGTATCATCTTGTTCATGTCACATCCCTTCACCCAGAGAGGCTCCTGGCCCGTTGGGTGTCCTCCATCAACAGTCACTCAGTCATTCAACAAACATTCGTTCAGTTAGGCCACACATTTCAGATACAAAGACAACCAGGACACAACTCTGCCTTTGCAAGCACCTCACTCTCTAGTACAGCAAAAAAAAAAAAAATAAATAAAATAAATAAACTACAAGACTAAGTAAATAGACTACAAGACTGTAAAATAAATAAACTACAAAGATTACTGTGGCCTCCTCAGATCTGATGTCCCTGGGGCGTGAAACAGTGACCTGCACATAGTAGGTGCCCACTAATGTCTGTAGACCATTGCCAACCTGTTACCTGGCATGCCTCGCTCTCTTCTTCCTAGGGTAGAAAATGAAACTCATAAAAGATGAGTTGGCCAGGAAAACCCAGAGAAAGTTTAAAAAAACACACTGACATCCCAGGCTGGCTTCAGAAGTCTGACGCAATCCTGCTTTCCCGCCACCTCCCTTTGGAATGGAGCTATGCATTTCGAAATAGAAAAAAAAAAAAAAGACTGTAATTATTAAAATTGTGTATATAGGAGAATTTAGCCTTTCATTTGAGGTGTCCTAATGACACTTCAACAACTGCTAGGGAAGATAATAGGGTTTAGAGCAATTACACAGCCCGTCAAATACTGAACATGAGTGATTCAGATTCCTGCTCAGAGCTGGAACAATTCTCAGCAGTTTTGCTCATACACAGCTGTTTCATTTAAAATATTTTGGCAGAAAATTGCAAAGTGGACTGTGCTGGCCATCCCTGCTTTGGGAGCTTAACCCCTTCCACCACCAGTGTCGTCCTTCTCTCTTCCCCTCAACACCCTCCTCCCTTAATCGCTGCTTGGTGAACATTTTAGCAGGATACTCAAATGTGGCCCCTTCCCTGCAGCCCTAGAGGTTGCATTGCTCCTAAGCCTACCAGGAGATCCTTTGTCTTCCTCCCTCTTCGGCCGCATCAGTAAATGTTATTCAATCACTGGGTGGCCCACCCTGTCCGTTCCCTGCCACGAGGGCATATTGGTCAGAGATGCGAAACGGGCTGCTCAAACTGGGTGATTGGAGAAGAGGTCTGTCTTAGGTCAACCTGCTCTAAGAAAATGCCACAGACTGGGGGCTTAAACAGCAGACATTCATTTCTCACCATCCTAGAGACTGGAAATTCTACCTGCCAGATGCCAGCTGACTCAGCATTTGGGGAGCGACCTCCTCTCATTGTAGAAGGTCCCCTTCTTGCTATGTCCTCACCTGGTAGGGACAGAGATCATCTCTCTGCTGTCTCTCCCATTTCCTTTTTTCCCTGTCTCTTCTTAGAAAGGCACGAATCCCATTCCTGAGGGTTCCACCCTCCTGACCTGATGACCTCCTCATCTCACTAGGGAGTAGATTTCAACTCATGAACTTGGGAGCTTGCAAACATTAGTCCATAGCAGCTTGAGAGCTGTTTACAAGGGTTCAGCTTGAATTTAGAGAACCCCCGGGATAGCATAGCACCCCCACAATCTTGTGAGCCAGCTCTTTAAAATAAAAACACACACAGTCATGCCTTGGTTAGAGATGTTTGGGTCAGATGTTGGGGTCCCCATGGGCTCACCGCACAGCTGAGGGGTGATAGGCTAGACCATCCAGTCTGTGGAATCACACTCTGATGTTTGCACAAGGACAAAATTGCCTATTGACACATTCACAGTGTCCCTGTAGTTAAGTGATGCATGACAGGAGGGAGAAAAGAAGGGAAGAAGGAGAGAAAGAGAGGGAGGAAATAGTATCTCTTGGTTCTGTTTTCTTTGGAGCATCCTGGCTGACACAGCCTCCTGGGGTCCAGCCCTAACCCCTCCCTGCTTCCTCTCTAACCTCCTGACCTAACCCAGGGAGCCTCCAACTTGCATGTGCTCAGCAATCACTTGGAGAACCTGTGAAAACAATTTCTTGGCCCTCATCTCCAGAGATTCAGACCCAGCAGGAGGACCAGACATGTGGATGCCGCTGCAGTTGCCGGGTCACCCATTCAGCCCACGAGACCTGAGCGTTTCCTCCGACGGGTTCAGAGCCTTTGAGAGTCATGCAGCTAAATCGTCACGCTGCTCATCTGCCAGGGCCAAGTGCCCATCGTCTGGGGCTGGCGAGAGCCCTATCTGTCTGCCAGCCTGGAAGCAGCCCTGGTGAATAAGAGGTGCCCACCAGTTCCCACTAGACCCCAATTAGGTTGTCCTCACAGCTGCAAACCCAGATCCTGGACTGAGCAGCAGTGGGAACTGGGCTGGAGCGTGCAGAACGAGCTGCCCAGAAGGCCGAGTTGGATTTCCACTTTTGCCCATGTAAGCTGGCAGTACCCGGCCAAGTGAGCTCTCTGATTGCTGAACTGGAGCCCTTCAAAAGGAAGATTGGGGTCTCAGAAAGGATGGAAGTAAGACAGTGCAGGTTAGCTCTCGGAAATGGTGATGGGCTTAACTGTAGTAGAAGATTTAGTGGGGTTTAGGCTGGGGAGGGCCTTGACGGTCAGTGAAAAGCCCTGAAGGTCAGGAGAAGGGAGGGACATGTTCGAGACAGAGGGAGGGAAGACCAGCATAGGATGAGGAAGGGCTTCGAGGGCACCTGGGCTGGATGAGGCTGGAGAACTCTTGGTGCTGGGGGACTGTGGTGTGTTACATGGCAGATAGTTGGAAAAAAGGGGAACAGATGTGGAATAAGAACGAGTGTGACCTTGAAATGCTGGCAGAATAGAAGCCCAACTAGAGGGTCCCCCCTTAAAGGGTCCTTGGGGGCCACTGTTGTCAGCTTAGTTGTATTCCCCCCAACATTCGTATGTTGAAGTCCTAACCTCCAGGACATCTGACTGTGCTATCTTTGGAGACAGGGATTTTTCAAGCAGAAATTAAGGTCACATGAGGTCATGAGGGTGGGGCCCTAACCCAATATGACTGGCGTCCTTCTAAGGACAGGATGTTGGGGCCCAGACACAGAGGGACAACCATGTAAAGACAACACAGATGTCCTCTCCAAGCCTAGGAGAGAGGTCTTAGAGGAAACCACCCTCCCAACCTTGGCCATGGTCAACCTTGATTAACTCTCAGCCTCCGGAACCAAGAGAAAATCAGGGTTGGACCTTTAAGTGGCCCAGTCTAAGAGAATTTGTTATGGAAGCCCTGGAAAGCCAGGACAGCCTCCCAGTTGAATTTCCCCCTTTCACAGATGGGCGTGAGGGCCAGAGAGGGGAGGGCTTCTCGAGGGTGGAGTCCAGTCTCTGGGAATTGCCGAGAGCACTTGCTTTATCATTCTGTGTCGCCTTTGCTATCATGAAATATTCACCCTCTCTCTGTCTACAGTTTAGTTTGTTCAAACAATTTGCTGCCCCTAAAGCAAACTAGCCTCTGTTTGTTTTTTTTTAAGTAATGATTTTCTCCTGGTGTTCTCAGATTCCACACGCCCACGGCCAAGGACACGTGAGGCCATTCTTTTCCATTCCCTCGAGCCCTGGTCCTCATGGTCCAGCCAGGAATGACCAAGCTGGGGGCTTCACCTCTGACCTTGGAGGTGGAGGTGCCAGTAGAACATTCAGGCAGAAGTTTCCGTGAGGCAATCAGGAGGAAAGAGCCGTAGCCAGGGAAGGGCTTTCCTAGAGGGAGGTGGACTTCGCCACTAGCCTAGAGCCCTGGCTGAGGTGCCGTGAGGGTGTGCGGTCAGAGAGGCAAGATGATGAGGAATAGGGAACAAGAAAGGTCTTCCCAGGACTCTGGCCCTCAAGGAAGAAAATCTGCCTCTCAATTGAACAAGCAAGAGGGGGTCCTTGGGGAGGGCACTTGAATTTTGCCGAATCCAAAGAGAAGGTGGGCACCCAAGTCTGGGGCGCTATGGGGGTCCCACTCACCACCCCCTCCATATCTCACACCAGGAGCTGCACATCCTTGCACCCCTGTGCCTGAGTCCTGTGTGCTCCCTGGAGACTCTAGCTTGACAGGAAGAAGACCCATTTCCCCTCTGGCCAGAAGTCCTGAAGTGGGGTGCCCCAGTGGGTGCATTTGGAGGCTGTGTGGTGCAGCAGGCGTCTGGCTTACCCCATCTTTCCAAGCCGCCATGCTGCCCTGGGCGCCGATGTCAGCTCCCTGCCCTCACGGTCTCAGGATGGCCGTCGCGGAGACGGGATAACGCTCTCCCTGACGAACTGTTTTCTCCTCCTGTATCAGCTTCCTGGGAGTGTCCCCTCCCTGTTACTGCCCATAACTGGGCCACACGTTCATCTCTGAGTCGGAAACTGGCAGGATGAATGGGGTCAGCCCGTGGTCACAGGGAGAGTGGTTCTTCTAGAAAGGCTCCTGCCATCTCCACCTGGAAGGCCTCTCCCTGTTCTTCCTGTTTGTCCTTAGCTGTTCTAGAAAATGCCATCTCAGCTTCTGCTGCTCCTTTTTTGTCATTCTTCCCCCCATTTTTATTACAATTATCCCATATTCTCTCTAGGTTGTGTTTAAATTAGCACCCGAGATGCCGTACTGGCCTTGTACACGGAAGCGCCGTCTCTGTGTCCAGGTGCGAGAGTTTTGCATTTAGAGCTCACGTGACCCTCACAAAACCCCAGTGAGCCAGCCACATCTCTCATCACCCTGTTTTCCGTAGCAGAAACTGGAGCACAGAGAGGTCAAGTCACTTGCCCAAGAGCACACAGCCTGTACAGAAAATAGAGTGCAGGGAAGCCAGGATCAGGAAGATCATTGGGATGGGGGCTAGAGGAGGGGTTGACGACCCCGGAGAACAGGGGGCTAATTCCCAGTGCTCCAGGAAGATAAGACCTGAGAGTGGGCAAGAACTAAGATAAGGCAGAGCTGGGCCTAGAAGCCAGGCCCGCCTCGGCTAAAGGCCAAGGACTTAATGCCCAAACAACTTCATCCCTTCTTCGCCTGATCAAGGACTGCTTGTCCAACCTGTGGGCCTTCTGTGTGTCCTTCCCCTTCAGGACTGGTCTTCCTGTCCTGCTCCTCTATTCCCAGGCCTCTGGGACTGCGGCCCTCACCTCCTTGCCCTTGTCTGTTTAGTCCTCTATCTCCAGCCCACGCCCCCGCCAAGAGGACTCCTCTGTCTGCTTCACCAGGGCAAGCTCAGTCAACTCGTTCTCTATTCCTAGATGGCTGAATGGCTGACTACAACGTTCAGAGAGGTTAAATAGCTCGCCCAAGGGTGCACAGCAAGGAAGGGCTGATTCTGCGCTCCATTCCAAACCTTTGGGAACTAATAATCCCTGCCTTTAGGGTGCACATAGAAATGTTTTGAGGCAGCCCCTGGCAGCCTCATCCCAAACTGCCTCCTTTGATTGTGCCTTCCAAATTGCAAAGGCAGGAATAGGCGACAAGAAGGGGATTTTCCCAGCATCTGAGAAGGGACGTGTGCTAATTATCTCTTGGTGCTCATAATAGGCAGAAACTGGTCTCATTGCCCGGCACTGCAAGGCTGGCCATATGGGTTTATTTTACTGGATTTTTGTATTGTGAAAAAAAGTTTTTGTTAAACACTGGGTGAGTCATCATCTGCTTCTGTAATTGCACCCCAGTCTGCACCACCCTCACCAACACTTCTGAGCGCCCAGTTGCAATTTCTGAAAAATTCTGCAGCCCACCCTTGCTGTTCCCTACAGGGAAATACCCTGTTCTCCAGGGTCGTCAACCCCTCCTCTGGCCCTACCTCTTTCATCTGTGGCTCTGTCGCTCTTTCCATCCATTTTCCCCAGGGGATATATGTTCCTCGGGGCAGGGAAGGGTTTTCTCAGCTCAGTTTCTGCAGGACCTGGTGTGTCCACACCGCCGGTGTAGACCGGGGAGTTGTTTGCTTACCTGTGCTTCGCCTGGCTGGGAAGCTGGGTTAGAAGTAGCCTGGGTGACCTATGCTCAGATGGAGGACAAGTTAACCAGAGAAGAGTAAAGATTGGGGACCATACCAAATAGGGTTCAGGTGTAGGCACAGCTACTGTGCAATTTGAACTTAGCCAAGACCCCCCAAGTCTCGGTGTCTTTATTTTTACGTGGGACTATACTAATGGGGTTGTCCTGGGGCAAAATTAAAGAATGCATGTGGGACACATGCTTGGTCTTTCTCTTCCCCTCCAGAAAAGGATGGGTGGGCCCAGACCTGAGGACTCTGTTGTCAAAAGTCACCTTCCCTGATGCAGCCTCAGGGAGGCCACCAAGCTGGTGACCAACTTGAGAACATTCCAGAATGAGCTCTGAGAATTCTGGGGGTGGGGATTTTGTTTGTTTTGCACTTCAGGCTGGCCTGGCAGGCGATCAAAGGGCTCAGTCAATGGTTGTTGGATTCAAGGAAGGTTGTAGGAACAGAGAATGGGGGTTCCAGAAAAGAACCTTCTAGAAATAAACCGCACAGTCAGCAAGGAGCTACCCACCCAGGTCCTCACAGAACGCTCACAGGGTCTTCCTGCTGGCACACTGGGGTTTTCTGGATAGTGTAGCCACAAGACCTTGGGAAGGTGGGAAACCAGTGATGAACGGAAGTGTTTCAGGATTTGTAAACCTCCACCCTTTGAAGGGGAAACAGGAGCCCCCATCTTGGATTTCATGGGTCGTCACGGGAAACCGTAAAAACAGGTTGGGATGCCTTTTATTCCTCCTGTGTTTGCAGAAACGTTGTCTGGGCCCCTTTCTTGTGTAAGGATTAGGGTTAAATGACATGACTGGAAATGGAAGGCCAGTGCCTAAGCCAGAAAAGACGAGTGCTGGCACGTGCGCCATAGCTCTGCTCTCCCCTGCCCACAGCAGACATACATAATCAATCACCACACTCTCTGCCCTCCCTGCAGTGCGCTGCCTCATCCCGGTTCAGAATCATGATCATAGCATTTTCTGTTAGCAAACACTTTCCCTTTTAAAAAAGGGAAAACAACATACAAATTACAATTAAAACATGTACCACTGCACCGTGTAAATATTCAGGACCCTGGGGATTCCATTTCAATAGTCTTATTATCAGCTTCCTTTATTGGAGTATAAACAATAAATACATTACAAATCATTAATGGAAAACCATGTTTAGGAATTACAGCGATTACCGATCAATCAGATGGAATAATTACTACAATCGCTGGGTAATTAAATCCTTCCTTGCCTAAGAGGGGAGTGTGTGAGCTCTGAGATTGATTCCTCCACTCAGTAGAGTCTCAGAACTAGAAAGAAAGACAGCTCTGAACCCCAGGGCAGTCAATTGGCAATTACCAGTGGAAGTCCTCATCCCAAGGTCCCCCAAAGAGAAGACACTGCACTGGTACTGAGGCTACAGAAACCCTGATTAAAAGGAGCTTCTGCTTTTCACCAAATAAGAAATGATGTGAGGAGACCTGGACCAGGTGGTAGTTTCCAGCATCATCAGAGCCCAACCTCTTCCCCCCACAGTTGCCATCAGAGAGGGCTGGTCTGTCACTTCATGGTCACAAGATGGCTGCCAGTGTTCCAGCCACCACATTCATGTCTATGGCAGGAACAAAGCACCAGAGATGGTGACAGCAACGTTTGTCCTTTCTGATCAGGAGAGCGCTGAGTCTTCCACTTACACCTCATTGACCAGACAGGGGCACAGGGCCACCCTTACTTAAGGGAGGCTGGAAAAGTAGGGGACAGTGTATCCTGGTCAGCTTAAACCAATAATGATCCTTACTCTGGAATGAATCAGGTGTTCTGTTAGCAAGAAAGAAGGCGAGTCTGAAAACAGACAACTAATGGTGTCTGTGACAGATACTCAAGTGTACCATGTCCCTTTGGGACATGACAGGAATGAATAGAAGAGGTTAAGTTACTCCTTGCTCATTCATTCATTCACTCAACACATGTTTCATCAGTGCCTAGTGGGTGCCAGATATTGTACTGGAATGTGCAATACAGAGAAACAAAACATAGTGTCAGACAAAACCACACCAAACACAACATCTGACTATAAATTTGAGGCTGCCAGCAGAGGAGGGGGAGGATGGAGAACAAAGGCTCAAGGACCCCGTGGACAGCAATAGAGAGCTAGGGGTACCTTGCTGGTAGGTGTGGTGTAGCAACATACACCTGAAGAGGTGTGAACCTCTATCTCTGAGTCCTCTACAGTGTCGAGGGACAGCAACAGTCCCTCGATAAAAATGAATCATGCTAGGATAAGAGCGGACATACAGAATTACTTAGGGACACATAACAGGATGAGGCATCACAGAAAACTTTCTAAGGAAGTAACATGAGCAAGAATGCCAATCTCTGTGTGTGTGACGCGCGCATCTGTGGGAGATTTGGGGTGGGGTCGTGGGTGTGTGAGGGGCAGGCAGAGGGGAGGTGGGTGTCCATATGTGACAGTCTCAGAAGAGGCACTATGGACCCACCTGTGGAGAAGAGAGGCCAGTGTAACCCATTCATAGAAAGTGAGCCTGGAAAGATGGGCAGACCCCAGACACTGAAAAGAAACTCACAGGGCTGATCTGAGTTTAGACTTGGTCCTGAAGGTCATGTCTACCCCAGCACTTGCAGTGGGTGGCGGGTACAAGAGGCACCATTAGCAGGTGTCCACATGAGCCTTCTTCATGGCTGTATGAGTTAAGGCTTGGTGAGAGGGGAAATGGTAACAAAGTCAGGGGAGAATTCAGTCCATGTTATTTAGAAGTCTGAGGATAGTGGGCTTCAGGCATAGCTTGATCCAGAGGTTCAAGTGATATCATCGTGAATCTGTCTGTCTTTCTAGACTCTGTCTTCCTTTGTGTTGTCTTCATTCTCAGACAGGCTCTCCTGCCTCATAGCCGGTGACCCTCAGAAGTTCTCCATTTGTCCTCCTTGACCACCGGACCCCAGAGACAAGATCAGGAGTTTGAGCAGAGATTCTAGAAAGAGCTCTCCGTCATCTGTATTGGGTGATCTGGCCGTCGCTGAGCTGATCTCTGAGGCCAACGGGTGCTATGCTGCAGTTGGCAGCCTCAGCCAGGTCCCACCTCAGGAGCCTCAGAGTGTGTCGAGAGAGAAGGCAGGCACACGGCCCCTCCTGCCTCATTCTCCCTGACTCATGGCCTGGACAGGCCATGTCCTGGTCAGTGTCCACCCAGTTCCTGCCCTCTTGTACCCCTTCCTGCTGCCCATCTTCCAGACCCAGAGACTCACACGAGCTCCCCCACATTCACCCCTGTCCCGTAGCCAGGAGGTACTTTCCATGTTCTGGATAATTCCAGGCTCCCCTGCTGCTGATGCTGCTACCCCCCAAGGAACATGGGACCCTCCCTTTCTTTACCCCCTCCCTCCCTTGGAAGAGCCCTGCCAACGTCTCTGGTCAATTCTGCCTTTCATAAAGAAAACTGCTGCAGCCTGCTTAGGTCGCATGGCGCGATGCATGGACACCGAGTGCTGTTCTGTTCAGCAGTTTCTCAGCAGTAGCCGGCATACCCGCCACGAGGGCATCGATTGAACCTGCCCGACACAAAGCACTGCTTGTTAGCACTCTCAGTCTGACACGCGATATTGAGCCCACCTCCAAGGTTTTACAGAAATACGAATAGAACCCCATCTGGGCTCTGCCTTATGGGAGTGTTTTGTCCACTGAGTGGGAAACTGACACAGGGAAGTGATGGGCAGCTTTGCTGAGACTCAGTGGCCCCTGCCTGTCCCTCAAGGCTACCCCCAGTTTTCCCTTCTCTGGGAAGCCTTCTCTGAAACCGTCACTGTGTCATTCGGGACCCATTGGGTTGCAAGTGACAGACACCCGACTCAAATAGGCATAAGCAAAATGAAGTGAATTTATTTGCATTTGAAAGTAAAATTCCTGGAGTATCTGCCTTCAGGCATGGCTGGATCCTGGGGCTCAAAACATGTCAGGACTTAACTCTCACTCATTCTCTCTCTCTCTCCAGCTCTGGGGTTTGTAACCCTGTGTATGAATTTCATTTTAAGCCATTGCAACCCCCCACCCCTCGAATTTCCAAGACACCTCCTTACAGCTTAGCCACCTCCACAGGAAGAGGATGCTCTTGTCCAGATTGTCCAGCAGACATTCTGCTGCTGACAGCTGTTACCTGTGGTCGACTCAGCTTTGGTCATGAATCTAAGGGCTGTTCCAGTCCCACCAGAGTTTTCCCATGACCTACAAACTAAGAACATTTTTTCACACCTTTAATGGTTGAGCAATATGAAAGGAAGAACAGTGATGGTGGCGTTTGACCATTATATGAAATGCAAATTCCGGTTCCCCTCAGATTGGTGGGAACGCAGCCACGTGCCCTTGTTTGGTCTCATCCGTGGCTGCCCACAGCTGCAGTGGAGGAGTTGAGGAGCTGGGGCTGGCCTTTTGGCTCACAGGGCCAGACTTATTCAGTGGCTGACCCTTTACAGAAATAGTTGCCAACCCCTGAATGTTTAGACACTCGGTGTAGCCAGGGGGGTAGCCTGAATCAAGTGCCAACCCTTGGGAATGGTGTCAACCCCAACCAAGCAACCAGCCACAGGGTGAGGGGGCAAAAGGCTTCCAGAAGAAAGAAGCATGGGTGCTGGGCCAAAAAAGCCACATGTGTCCACTGTGCCCACTGTCTTAGCCTGGTGTGTCCCAGAAGCAGGCCTGTGGGTGAGCACTGTCCCTTTAAGTGGGGGTCAGGGACCCCAGGAGCACTGGTAGGGAGAAGGGGAGAGGACAGGTCAGGGAGGGAGAAAGCGGTGACATAGGAAATGCAGGGTACAAATATAGGGAAATTTGTTGAGTGGTGACTACTCTGAGCGGCCTCCTGCTAGGGTCTCTGGGAGACAGTGAGGGACACACGGTTCAGGTGTCCCCGTTGAAGGGCAAGGCAGTTGGGGTGTTCATCCTTCAGCCCCTACCAGCCCCCAGTCACTGTGCACACGGGTTCTGTCTTTTCTGGGGGGCTTTGAGACAGTCCCTCTTCCATCCCCTGTTCAGTGAGGGGTTAATAAAGTCCTCTCAATGCAGGGACATCTAGGAGAAAGAGCGAGCAGTTCCTGATAGCCTGAGATGAATGTTCTTCTACTTGCCCGCCCTGGAATCCTTGCCGAAAGACCCCTGAGCACAGGTGTCACCCCAGGGCTTTCTTTGGTGGTCTAGACCGGTAAGCGTTAGGTGAGGGCGAACCCCATGCAGTTCATAGGCTGGAGGTCTGGTCTACCAGAAGTCTGGGGTCTCAGCTCCGAGAATGTCTCCAGATTGTTTCCAGTCAGGAGATCTCTCCTGTCCCTACAAGGAGCACCTAGACCTTTTCTCACCCTGCTCTTGGTCTCTAACACACTTACCTGCTGCTCTTGGTCTCTCACACACTTATGAATGCAGTCACATACATGCAAATGTCTTGAAAACCTATGCAAATGGAACAGAAGTCATCATTTAAACTTTATGGCTAGTTCAACAAAATTTAGTGAGTGCCTTGTACCAGGCACTGGAGATCTAGGATCTCCTCCAGAAACTTAGAAGCTTCTAGAACTGTCATTGTTGCTGTAGAGTGAAAATATAACAGTAGCTATTGTTAGAATCCTGAGTACGGTTGGGTAGATTCGAAAGCGCTGAGTGTTCTGTCATTTTAAATGCACCATCTTATGAGAAAGGCCCCCAGCAGGGCCATGTGTTTCTGTCTGGTTAAGGCTTTTCTGGCAGCAGTTTTTTGGGTTTTTTTAAGGTTAATTTTTTTAAAGATTAATTTATTTATGCATACAAGCTGGGGTACAGGCCAGAGGTGTGGGGCGGCGAGAGGGTTCACCAGAGACAGAGAGGGGAGCAGAACAGGCAGATCAACAGAAATACACTGCTGAGGGGAGCAGCGGGCGAGGCAGGAGAGGTCTGCCGCGCCATGTGGGATTCTCCCCAGCCGGGGGTCGAACTCGCGTCGCCCCTGCCTACAGCTCCACAGCACAGCGCTTAACTGCTGCGCCACCAGGAAAGCCCATGGCAGCAGGTTCTAAGACGGTTTGTTATACACAGATGAGTGTGAGACACTCATTCATTAAAAATGTCCATTGTACCCATAGGGCCGGGGTTCTTGATAACTCCTGGGTGATCCCACGTACCAACCCCGCGAATACCAGCATCTTCTACCTGGCGCTGTGGCTGCTGGGCCTGTGGGCACACAGACATAGGTTGTCTTAAAGGCTGCAGTAAGGAGAGATGTTGGCATCTGTGCCTAGCTCTAAATTGGAGAAAAACAAAAATTCACTATGAAGTTTCATGGTTACTACAGAGCAAATCCAACAAGAAGGAAAGAATGAGGGCTGCAGCTCCAGAGATCCAGAGAGCACTTCTGGTCTTTAAAGTACCCTCTAGATGGAGCCCGAGAAAACCCATGTGGGGTGGGCAAGGTAGGAGGGGGGAGGTCTCCCTTGAGCCTCCTCTGAGCACTGGGGTGAGCAAGCTCAGTGCTACACACATCGCCTGCATTACATCATTTACTCCCCATACTGTCCTGCTGAAGTTGGGGTGATTATCCCCATTTATAGAGGGGCAAACTAAATGATCTGCTCAGAGCTGTCCCACAGTGTGGGGCAGAGCTGGGATTGGAACCCAGGCCTCAACAGCAACCACTGTTTACCAGAAGCCAGCCTTCCCAGGAGGGGAAATGGGGCCATGCTGCAGAGCTGCTTTGCCCTCTGGCCCCTCACCCTGCCCCAGCCTCAGCCAGGACTCCTTCCCAGACTCACAGGCACCCCAGAGAGCCCTCCCAGGCCTGGCATCTTCCCCCCACTGATCCCCTTCCTCCTTGGTGTTGGGGGCCCAGGGAGCCAATAAAGGACACTGGTTTTCCCTGCTGATTCATAACCAAATGAGAATGCAAACAAGAGTTGGCAGATGGAAGCCAAAACTTTTCTTCAATTACTGGTAAGCCGGGGCTGGAGGCTAAGGAATGGGAATCTAATTAGACAGACATACCTACCCACGCTGCTGGGCAGCCATGGGGGCCCCCACCCGCCAAGCGGGAGACCTGCTTTGTAAGGATTAGGGTGTGGAGAAACCTATCTCAAGGGCACTTCCTGCAGGCAGCTGGCTGCCAAGAGGTGGGGGGGGGCTGAAGCTTTTAGGAAGGGAAGGAGAGAAGGAGAGAGGGAGGAGGGGGGAGGGAGGAGGCCAAGAGTCTTACATAAGCCTCCAGAACCTGAGGTTTCTAGGCCAGGCCCCCAGGCCCCAAGCCACCACACCCTGCTTTCCTCACCAAACAGCCCCGGGAGTGGGCAGGACACCCCACAGCCCATCTTCCCTCAGGGCCCCAAAGCAGCTGGTCCCGGTGGCTCTGATAATTTTGTTGTGAATGACTGGCAGTAGGCACAGGAGTCTCAAGACCAAGGAGATAGCAGTTCCAGGTTGTGAAGCCCCCCATTCTTGTCCCCCATCTGGGTTTCACTGGGATCCAGGAAAACTCAGGCTTATTCAGCTTTTCTCCCCAGGGAGCTTACCACCATTGCTGCCATTACCAGGAAAACTCCTATTCATCCTTCAAGACCCAGCTGAGATATTCCTCCCTGCCTCTACTTGACAGCATTTGGTGCAGAGCTCACAATCCCATCTTTCAGGTTGTGTTACCTGTTGGTAGCTTTCATTGCTGCTGCTGCTAATGTCTCTTTTCTCAATTAGATTATATCTTCCAGGAGAGGGGTAATTTTTCTCTTCCTCACCCCTGTGTCCTTGATGGCCAGCCCAGCATAAGTGCTCAGTTTGTGAAACAAAGATGCAGCGCCCATAGAACACTGATCGTAGAGGCAGGTCAAGGCTGCTTCTGTCACACGCGGTGCAGGGCCTGCGAGGAAGGGAAATCAGCCTGATGGCGTCTATTCATCCTGTGCATTACAATAATTCCGTGGGAGGAAGCGCCAAATGGTCTTTGTCCTGCCTCCCACCCTGGCTGGTACCTAGTCAATCCCTCCAGGAGCTCCAGCCAGATGCCAAGCTGAGCCTCCAAACCCGCCTCCAACCCTTGATTTTTCTGACCCTCCCCACCACCTGGCACCAGAGAAACTGACTTTCTCTCTCTGTGTTGTTCACATTGGCTGCTTTAGACCGAGAATCCCTTTTGATTCTTAATTGAGTCCAGGAGAGGCCTTGCTCCGTGATTACCCATGTAAGTGTGCTCCGCGGTGAGGTCAATTATTTCCTCTATTTAAATAATAGCTATTGAAATGATTAGATGTCAGGGCTCTGGAAAGTCTGGGGTGGGGGATCTAATCACACATAGAATTGCTAGCAAATGGTCTCATTTCAGCCTTTTCTTCCTGGTATGAGCTGCTCCTCCTTTTTTTGAATGTTTGGGCCCGTGTCCACCTTTCCGGAACCGTGTCTGTGGACATGAAGGCACGAGGAAAGAGAGACACTGCCACACACGTTAAATTTCTCTTAATTGTGAACCTGAGGCTGGAGGCTTTTCCAGTGCCGAGGGGAGATTATGCTGCAAGATGCCTGCTGAAATTACTCTCATCGTCACGGCAGTTACAGAGGGGCTCTGGGCATGATCTTCTGAACTGTGTTAACTAGGGGTGCCATCTGACTTCAGGCTATCCTCAAGCTGGTGAGGCCAACCTTCATCTGGGGGGGAAGAGCTGCGCACCCCAATCTTAGCCCACAGGCTGCCTCTTGCCCCCTTGTCTTTTGTCCACTCACTAGTCCAGGTGGAGACAAACCCTCCAAATCCATGGAAGGGATTCATTTGTCCAAGTGTCCTATTGTAGGTATCCGAATTTGCTGCTCTTCTTTCTTCAGACCCATTGCTACCTGGCTGTCTAGCCACTTCTGACTTTGCTGAGATGTCCGGTGTCAGAGAGAACCTCCCTCCCTCCCTGCTCTCTCTTTCTCTATAGCAATTAACCACCACTCGCTTAAACAGTATCTTTTACTGTTCTATATTTTCTGCCTCACCCCTACTGGAATGTAAGGCCAAGAGGAAGGGCGGGGAGGGGGTTGTCTGTTTCTTGACTGTTTTATACCCAGCACTTTAAACCGTACCTGGGACATACTTGGTGCTTATTCACCTTTGGCCAGATGACACCTTTTGGCCAAATGGTGTTTATGCATCTGTGGTTGAATATGTGAATCAGCAGCCTGGTCTGTGCTTTCTCTTTTCCCTCTCATGGATCCGTCAGCATGGTGGTGTCTCATTTCCAGAAAAAAGTAGACACAAGGGGTTAAGCAGACCTAAATCAAGAAACCAGGAAGGCATGAGGGTCTTGCCTGCTACCAAACATGAGTGCATGGCACCCATGGGCAGGCCCGCTCTGGTCTGTTGTGTGAGGTATCAAATGTCTCATTGTCCTGCAAATAACACCCCTAGAATTTTAGTATCTAAGTCATTATTGTGTTGAATGGAATTGACATCTGTTTACATTTTTCCTCCGTTCCTCATTTCCATGTGAAGTCTCTTCGCCTTGATGTTGTGCTATCATTTCAGGGCATGCTGCACAGGAGAATCAGACGAGCCGTACAATTTGCAATGGGGTTTTCTTTTTCCTTTGTGCTTTTCTTACTTTTTAAAAATTTTTATTTTTATTAAAGTAATACATGCACATAATTAAAAAATCAAAGCATACTAAAAGGCTCATAATAAAAAATGCCAATCCCATGCCCACCCCTCCTCACTTCCTCATTTCTAGCTCCCCAGAACCAATGACTTCCCACACTTTGAGTGATTTCTTTTGCTCTTCATCTCCATATTTTGAGATATATGTATATAGCTATTTTTTGGCTTATTCATTTCAGACACTCTCTCTTGATATTCTGTGATGGTGGTTTAAGATTCAGCTCTCTTGGGCTCCCTTCACCCACCCCTCCTTTTCCAGCTTCCCAGTGTAGTTGGAGCACAGTCCTTAGCTTCATTCAATGGTCAGTGTTGATGTTTATTAAAATCACACTTGCTGTAGAGTTAGGGGGTACTCTGAGGTCCTCCCAGAATGGCCTTCCTATTCAAATCTATGCCTAGTGTGTGTGGGAAAGAGGGGGAGAATGTTAAATGAAACTCAGGGCAGTGGGTGGAGAGATCCAGGAAGGAAACTAGAGGTTGAAAAAAAGAATCCTAAGGGGCCCATTTCAGTGAGAGGTGAGAGGGAGAGAGCAGTGGAGAGGGGTAGCTTTGCAGGCATGGGGACTGACCGTGGGGGACCAGAGCACCAGACCCCATGTTGGCTGCCGTCAGAATGGAGTCAGGCTTCTTAGAGGAGCTGGCCTTTCTGCTGGACCCTGAGGATGAGCCAGGTTTCAGCAAAAAGTCCTGGGTGGAGGAGCATCTGGTGTCTGGCAACCAGCACAGCCAAGATCCAGAAAACAAGATCAATTTCAGCAAACCTGCCTCCCTGCCCATGTATGTAGATATCTTCCTTTTATAATCTTAAGTTATTGTTGTTGTTGTTTTAAAAAAATATCCCTGCCCTCCCTCTGCCTGACATATATCTCGGTAATCTCCACACCCTTTCTGTCCTCATCTCTGCACAGACATTGTTATGCGGCTGTTGATTTCTCTGGTCTTGAGTTTGTTCAATTCAACGGTGGACTCCCAGGTGCTCCCCAGCCTCATGTGTGTTTTACCTCTGCGGCCACTCAGTCAGCTGGATGAAAACACACTGACCTCCACCACCAAGGTTTTGACCCACCTTCTCCTGCACAGGAGACCATGTTCATAGTAGCTTCAGGAAGCATTTGGTCTTTTACCTGCACTCTCAACCTGCCAGATGTAGAGAGCAGACAGGCGAGGGGTCCAGTCTTCTCCAACGTATATGCTTTGAGGTCTCAACAAGCCCTGACCTCGAGTCTCAATTGAGCCCATTTCCACCGCAGCTTCCCTGGCCCAGGCTCAGAGCCTGCTGTGGGCTTGTGCTGGCTGAGAGTAGCCCCTGCCTGCCCCCACGCTCCCACATGCTCACTGCATATCCCCATACTCACCTGCGAGGCAGGTAGCTTTGCCTCTCTGCGTCTGTCTCCTGTAAAATGGAGATAACTAGACCTTCCTACTCTAAAAGTTAAAACAGGGTGCTGTGAGTTAAGGGCCTGGATCCCAGCAGATGCCTGGAAACTTTCACGCCCTCCCCTGCTGTTAACAGTGACTCCCTGAAACACACTTCACACTTTCTCTCAACTCTGCTTTACCAAACAGCATCCTCTTTGGGCTGTCAGCCTGGCTGAATATGTGCTGCAAGAAGTGTGTCTTGTAGGCATCCTTTTGGGCTCAGAGTCAAAGCTTCGATGAAATCGTTCTCAATGAAGAAAATCCAAGCAGCCGTGAGATGTATTTTGTCCCATCTGAGTGGGAATTAACTCAGACAACAGATTCCCTTTCCAATAGGGAGGAAACGGCGCTTCTTCCACAGTGTCTGCCTGGCTTCCACTGGGCTGGCAGGACAACCCAAGGAGCTGGCAGCTTCACAGTTGGCAGCCACCTTAGTGGTTTGTCCAACATCCCACTGCTGTGCCTGGCTGGTTTGTGGTTGGGTGTGGATAAGAGGATGGATGGGTGTAAGGTTGGGTGAGTGGTCGGATCGATGGATCGATGGATATAGAGATAGGTGCGCAATGGATGGAGATATGGATGGATAGACTGGTGAATATATAGATGGAAAAAACAGACGGATAGTCTGGTAGTCTTTGGTCTTGAATGTCTTCAATGTGTTACACGTTAGTTTCTTAAATTGTCCTCTCCAGCACACTGATATTCCTTGTGATGTTAATAGGTGCTTGTCAAAAGGTATGTGTTAGTCCAGGTCTTCCTAGAAGCAAACACCACGATGGGATTAAACATACAGGGATGTTCCCATACCTGTAAGAGGACATTGGAGGAAGCAAGAGAACGTTGATGAGTCAGACCATCGTGTAGTTTGGACCCCCAAATGACAGAGAAGGAGAATGGGGTGGAAGCATCCTGGTAGCACACGACCTAAGGAAGCTTTGGGAGACTATCTCAGGAGCCCTCAAGCCAAAGTTGGCTTTCAGAGGAATCTGTGTCTCCCAGACGAGGGCCTGACGTAGTCTCCCAGTCATGGTCTGTCACTGCTGGAAGCAGCCCCTGAGAAGCATGGCCTCTGAGCAGAGGCAGCAGCTGAGACCCTGGACTGGGGAGTCAGTAAGGCATATCCTCATGTCCAAGGATGGGGAGCAAGGTTCTGCGGACATCTGTGTTTGGTCATTGCCAGCTGCTCAGCACTTGGAGTCTCGGGATGCACATTGGCATAACCAAGTATTTTTTTAAGATTTATTTATTTATGCATACAAACTGGGGTGTAGGCCAGAGGTGGGGGTGTGAGAGTATTCACCAGAGACAGAGCGGGGAACAGAACAGGCAGATCCACTGAAACACACTGCTGAGGGGAGCAGCGGGGAGACAGGAGAGGTCTGCTGCGCCATGTGGGAAGCTCCCCGGCCGGGGATTGAACTCATGCTGCAGTGGCTGCTGACCGCTTCATAGTGCTGAGACTTAATCCCTTGTGCCACTAGGGAGGCCCCTGGCATAACCAAGTCTTTGAGAAGCTCTGCAATGAACAAGTTGTTGATTCCCACATCCCCCAAATTGATTATGGAGCATTTGTTCATAGAATGGTTTCAAGAAATAGAATTTGACTTCCAGTAGTCTAGGGGTAGCTCAAGAGTTCTCACGTTAAAAGCAAGAAGGGAATAGGGCGCAGAAAGAGAGAAGAGAGGCTGGGAGAGGGGAGGGACCTCTGCACACATACAAAGGCAGAACAAACACAAATCAAGGGAAAAAGAGAATATCACTGGTTGTTTTCAACAGACCATGAGGTGCCATATATACGCACATGTGTAAACATGTGTATGTACATGAACACATATAGATGGAATTTCATTGTACCTGGACTGACACAGCAAACAAATTAGGCCTCCTGTGTGCACTGCAAATGACAATTTATAAAGCTCTTGCCCCTCTCCTGTATCACTCTAACCTGCCGGTGAATCTGGGCTGGCAGGTTATTCTCATTTTGTCATTGACAACACTGACCCTGATGACAGCAGGCAAGGCCGCCTTTACTGACTTTGTTCTTCTTGCACCAGATGACTGTGGCTCAGAGAGGTTAAGGGACTGGCTCAAGGACACACAGCAGTAGCAGGCTCTCCCCTGAGCCTGGGCCTGCCTGACTCCGCAGCCCCTGGCAGCGATAGAGCTGGGTGGTCCTTACTGGTCCTCCCTTGCCCGACACGGCAGCAGGAATGCACAGCCCCCTCTAAGTGGGCTTTTTTATAAACTGCTCTATATCACAGCAAGAAGTAGACCCAGGGAATGTAAAGTGGGTAGTGATTTTTCTCCCCCTTTCCTTTACTGCCTTTGTTTATTGAGGGACAAATCATTGCTGTTTTCGTTTGTGTTTCTAGCACAATAAAAAGAAAAGATATGCTGGCAATCTGTTTAAAAGCTTATGCAATTCCAGAATTAGAGCTGTCACATTTACACCGTTCACATCTCGCAGACACCGTGGCGCCAGCCACCCTACCTGCCAGGGGCGCCTCAAGTCGTTGTTATCGGCCGACTCAGGTGGCCAGAGGTCAAGGTGGAGTGCGGCCAGGCCTGTGGCCACTTTCCTGCATGTACCTGGTTGTGCCCGGAGCCGCAGGCTCCTGCCGTCATGGTTTCGTTGTGAAGGCTGCAACTGACTTCTTGCAGAAAAGGGGCCCCAGACCTGGGGAAAGTCTGCTCTTCTGGCGTCCAGCTCTGCATTCCCACCCCAGCCTTGGGAAATCTGTGTGTCTGCTATGGGCAGCGCCCGAGTGAGAACGGGCCCAGAGCCCGACAGGGACGCGCAAATGTGTCCGCTCATCAGCCCCCACCAGAGGGCAGCCCCCAAGGCAGGAACTTTGCTCGGTTCAGCGCAGGGCCCTGCTGGGCCTGGAGCAGCACGTGGACATAGCTCAGCGGGTGCTCAGCAGTATTTGTTGGATGGATAAATGAACGCCACATACTGTCCTATGGAAAAATTGCCCATTATCAACGCGACGCTGGATCTAACCCGCTCTTTATCACAGGACTTCTTGGCAGGCCATGCCCGCGTGCGTCTGGGGCCCCAAGAACTGCAGGGGGCGACTCCGACACTTCCCATCCATAAGGCAGCACAAACAGGAGGAATGGGCAGGAGTGGCCACCCGGTGGCATGCGCCCCTTCCTCTCTTCCTGCCCCCCTCGGGCCCTGTCCCCTGCTTCCCCAGCTGTCCCCTCTCTCGTCTTTTCTCCTTTTAGTTGCCTTTGTCCATCATTGTCTCTTTCTCCCCAACATGGTTTCACCAAGCTCAGAACTTCAGGATGATCTGAGGGTGGGGGAGCAGCCAGGACAAGAGGATCCCGATCTAGTTCTCTGCCTCAGTTTCCCCATCTGTAAAATGGGGAGAGTGCATCCATGGGCACCTCCCTGGAGATACTGCAAGGAGAGGGTGGGCTCCAGTAGAGCAGGAGTCAGGGAAATGGGGAAAATACTCATGCTAAGCAAAGACACCCGGTAAGCAAGTGCATCCTGGGTGCAAGGCACCTTGGCTTGGGTGTCCAGTGGGAGGCACCCCGAGGGGGCAGCACAAATATCGCTCTTAGTCTGGTCGCCACATCTATTAGTGGGAAGACTGAGGCGCACCCCAGGACCCCCAAGCCTCGCAAGCTCTAAATAGGTTCTGCCAAATGCTGGATCAAGAAAAGACATACTCAGTGCATAAGGCATTCAAGAAAGGAATGAGTGGAATCAGTGTGCACAGAGAGAAGAAGGAATACAGTGCCCCAATAAAACTCCCAGTTACCCATCCCCTCGTGTATAAGTGCCCCGCCAAACAGGCTTGGCCCAAAGCAGGGTCACAGAGGCCCGAAAGCTGCCACATGTCTAGGGCGCCGTGCTGGGGACCCGCAGGAGGGGCAGAAGGGCCAGGCAAGTCTGGGAGGAAAAGAGTAAAATCAAAACCCAAAACAGGCCACTGTCAGTCTCCCCACGGGTCTCTCACCCACATTTCTCCTTCCATGTCCCCCAAGTCCCTGGTGCTAGTCTGAGGCCAAAAGCAAACGTGACTTCTTCTTCCCATGTCTCTCCTTGTGCCTCTTCTGAGTCTTCTGTTTCCCGAGCCTTCTCTCTCCAGTCCTTTCTGGCTTCCCCTCTCCTCAGCACCACCCTTCCCCAGGAGGGGCAGGCTCAGGCACCTCCCGCTTTTTTTTTTTAATATATATTTTTATTGTTATTTATGTCTTTTACATTTTGCATTCCCCTTGGGCAGCCCACCACCAATTCACCCGTGATCCATCTCCATGGTCCCCTGTATTCTCCTCTCTTGCATTTTGTGCCCTTATCCTCCCCTC